>JBBPBX010052256.1:0-10900 GCA_038048925.1 Garcialebias charrua
AACTCCTACAATTATGCCTGCTACTTTTTAAGGATGCACCGATACACATTTTCTTACTTCCGATCCAATCTCAATACAGTACTTAATTCTGGGTATCGGCCGATATGGATCCAGTTCCGATATCATCACGTGTTTTACACCATATTCTGTGACTACCGTCTTAACATTGTGTGAGTTAAACCCATTGAAGACACTCTGAGCCTCACAACAGGAAACACCCAAACTTTAACAGCACACAAGAGGCAGGTCTATATCACAGACGTCCAGCTACCTCATGGTGCGGCCGGAACACTAAAATACCGCTAAGCATTATGGGAAAGACAACACAGTCCACTCTCCGTATCTAGTCACTCATAAAATCTTGGAGCTATTGGAAAAGAGTTTTAATAAAAAAGTTTTTTGTGTGGAGACTTTAATATTGATCTGGGAAATAAAACGGATTCAAATAACATCAGTACATTTATAAATTCAATATAGTTTCAATCTGTATCCGTTGATCAAAGCCAACAGGAATTACAACTCATAGTGCCACAATCAAAAATGAAACTTAAAAACAGTGGGGCAGTCAACCACCCCTGTGCATTAGGTTTAGTTTTAGAGATAATTATGTTTATAGGTTTTTTTAATAGGTTTAGAGATTCATATTTTTTGCTTTTTGTTTGCGAAACAAGGTCAGAGGAGGCTATTTCTGGTTTGGTCGATTAAACCCGTTTTTACACATATTCTGTGACCTGCAACAGTGCATGCAACACCACCCCCTATGGTCACAATATACTGTAGCAGTTAAGGGGAGTGGACTGTGTTGTCTTTCCCATAATGCTTAGCGGTATTTTAGTGTTCCGGCCGCACCATGAGTGATGGTACCCACTGCCCCGATTTCGGGCGGCTGAAGCGGCCGGTTTACATTCAAAGTCTATGAGGAGACGCGTGGAGTCACGGCGACCAGGGAAGCGGCGCGATTCGAGTGATCAAAGCGGCGCGGCGGCAGCCCAAGTTCCCTTCGCGGGCACGCGCGCGTCCAAATCAACCTAGCCGTCGAGCCGCCGACGTCCCAAATGTTGATCTCTGGCGGCTCGACGCATCCGGCAAACAGTCGGGAGAGCCTCGCTATCTGATTACACAACCACAACGGGACTTTTTTTGGACTCTTTAAACTCACCGGATCGAGCCTCAATGAACTGGAACCAAACTCCGGTAATAAACGTGGCATTTTTACAGTTGCTGCTGACAGGCTGCTGTACTCTCCAGTGTAGATCACCCCAAACATAAAAAAAACGTTTTATCTCATCAAAGACCGTCGGAAGTGCAGTTAACACAACAACTGAACCCGGAAAACAAGCTAGAGACCCCTCCCTCTGCTACCCCCTAGTGTACGTCATCAGACGGTCTTCAGTGGCCAGTGGGACCGTGACCAGCGGCCAAAAGGGGGCGGCAGGCGCGTTTCGAGTTGTGCAGTGGGTACCAGGCATCAGTCACAGGAGTGGCTCTGAGTTGTTCAGACCTGGAAGTCAACAGTTGTCATGGCAACTCGCATTTGATTCAGAAGTCAAAGTCAAAGTCAACTTTATTATCAAAACTGCAATATGTACAGGACATACACAGGATTGAAATTGCATTTCTCTCTCAGTCCCTCGGTGCAACAGTAACCATTTAAACACTAAACAATTAATAAACAAGCATAAAATGAAATAATAAAAGTTTAGTACTGTCCTGAGTTTTTTTGCATAGTAGTTTTTCATAGTAGTATAAAAGTATAAAAAGTTTCACCAACACCAAAAACACCAACATTTAATAAACATAATCATAAAATGAAATAGAGTGTAATACTGTCCCGAAGTATAAAGAATAAAAAGTATATCTATAAAATAAATGAATGTTCTGGCATTTGACATTTGTAAAGAGTGACAAAGCAGCATATGAGGTTAATGTACACAGTACTGTATATGTATGAGGTATTTGATATTGGTATAGTGGTATTTTTTCAAATAGGAAGGCGGTTCCAGCAGATCCTCCTCTGATTTTATCTTCAAATGGTGTCCCTATTGAGTTTGTTGATTCCTATAAATATCTGGGTATCCTGATCGATTCACATCTCTCTTTTAAACTCCACGTGGAAAACCTAGTGAAGAAACTGAAAGTTAAACTGGGTTTCTTTTTCAGAAACAGATCATGTCTATCACTGAATGTTAGGAAACGCCTTGTGTCTGTGACTTTCCTTCCCTCCATTGATTACGGTGACATTCTCTACATGAATGCTCCTACAAGCACCCTGCGGATGTTGGATGTTGTCTATCATGGTGCACTAAGATTCATAACTGGTTGTGATTATCGTACCCACCACTGCACCCTGTATTCACTGGTTAACTGGACATCATTAACCTCACGCAGACTCTTCCACTGGTACATTTTCATCTTTAAATCACTTCTTGGTCTGCTGCCCTCATACATCTCCTCCTACATGTCTTTGCGTGAGTGCAGCTACAGCGTGCGCTCTCAGGACATGATTACCTGCAGTGTTCCGTCAGTGAGGACTGAACTTGGAAAAAGGGCCTTCTCCTACTCTGCTCCTGCTTCATGGAATATCTTACAAAAAGATCTGAAGCTCTCGACCTTGACTTCTCTAAATGGTTTTCAGAATCTGTTGGAATCCTGGCAAAAACCAATGCAGATTTGTTCCTGTCTTTGATTTTATACGTCTACCTTATAATGTTTTGCTAGTTTTTTGATACTTTGTTAAAAAAAAAAAAAACTTTCTTTTGTTTTTTTCTCTCTTTTGTTTTCTATTGTTTATTGTTTGTTTGTTTATTGTTTATTGTTTAAGGAAATTCTACCACTGCTGTTCATTGTTCTTTAGTTTTAGCAGGTCGCTTTCGTAAATGAGCCCATGAGGTTGAAAAGATTTACCTGACTAAATAAAGGTTGAATGAATGGAGATAAAGTGGCATTATGCAATAAGGCTAGTAAAAAGAATATACTGTATACTGTATATCAGCAGTAGTGTAGATATAAAAAGTCTAGATGTAAACAGTAGTAATAAATGTAAACAGTATTAATAAATGTAAACAGTAAATGTAAACAGTAGTATGACTATAGGCAGTGATGTAATACAAACATTAGTGCAAATATGAGTAGTGCAAACTGAATGAGCACATGACCGTGAGTTGAGTGAATGACCCGTATTAGAAGCACATTCAGTTTGATATTTCCGTGATTTTACACCTTTGTTTGGCAACTCACCTGAACTTTACCATTATTTTTATAGAACCAAAGGCCTGGACCCTGTGCTCCTCTTGCTGGTTGACCTCCCAGCTGCCACTGGTCTCAGGGGTCAGGCTATGTAAAGTTTGTTTTTGCTGGGTTTAGGAGAGTCGTGCACTCTACGTGCCCATGCTCTGCTTTGTGTCAAGAGACACCTTTGCAGTGGTTGTAACCAGGCTGCCTTGGAAACACACAGCATCCCTCTGTGTGAGCAGGAACCTTGCAGGTGTTAGGGTTAGGGGTTAGGGGGCCAATGGTTGGGCTGTTTGTGCCCCTTAGAATGGAACTTTTCATCCACATGAGATTCCTGAGCCTCTTTAGGACTCTTGAGTTTTTCAGACACTGCTTTGTGCCTTTTCAAACACTGTACATGTATGTGACTTGATTCATGACTTCTCATGTGCTGGAGGTCTTTTGGCTGAGTGAAAATGAAAACACGAGCTCCCTGTGGCGCATGCTGAAGGTGTAGAGTTTCTCTGAGTTGAGTGCTGATTGGACATCAGCTTTTACGTTCACTTGCACGACCTTCAAAACGACTGTGGGAATGATCAAAAGAGTCCAGGATCAAAGTCTATTTGTCATAAATGTCGTTTGAATCCATGTATGGTTTCAAACAGAAATCTGTGAAAAGTCACTCATGACCAACTAGGGATTTTACTCCTGTTTAGATTCATGGACAAGGAATTTGGCAGCACGTCCCACTGGGAGGAGATAGGAAGTGGTTGAGAAAACTTTGATATTTCATCACCTGGATTATTTTATCACCACCTCCTTAACAATGTTTCTTTGTCACTGCACGCGTTAGTCACTAAACCGGTCTCTGCTGCTTCAAGGACAGGCGATGAAACTGTACCCGCTGCATCAAAAGCAAGCTTTTCATCAGTGTCTGTTAAAGAAGAGTTGCAGAAGAACAGTAGTCCCTCGCTTATCGCGGGGGTTGCGTTCCAGACACCCCCCGACATGTGAAAAACCACAAAGTAGGGACGTTATATATTCATTTTAGTATTTATAAATATTTGAAAGCTATAAGTTTCTTAATGTTCTTAACAATGTTGTAAACTCTCTAAATGCACAAGAACACAGAGCAAAGTGAAAGAGAGCAGACAGACTGATGCCAGGTTACTGAACCAATCAGCGCCTGGGGGCAGACTGGCCGTTGGGAGCACTGGGACGTGTCCCGGTGGCCTGGCCCGCTCAGTGATCACCGAGGGGCTGGATCAAAGGCTCAGTTTGGGTCACGCTTGATTATTTTAAATAAACAATCCATGCCGTTCACTCAGATATTCGCCTCACTGAAGCTCCCACAGTAGCGATGGGGAAAGGCAGAACCCACACCCGCCTCCTCCTTTCTCTTTCTGCGGCTGTCTGTCACAAGTTGTGCAAGTTGTTGTGTACCTCTGTTCTGCTGTGACAGACAGCCCCAGAAAGAGAAAGGAGGTGGTCCCCTTGGTGATCACTGAGCGGGCCAGGCCGCCCCTCAGCACAATCCTCTGGTTGTTCGCCTTCCATCAATCAGCCAATCGTGTGTCATGTACAATCTTATGTTGAAACCCCACGAAAGAGTGAGTCTGTGAAAGTTGAACCGCGAAGTATCGAGGGACTTCTGTGCTGGACTTCTTCTCCTTCTTCTTCTTTCAGCTTTTCCCTTTTCAGGGGTCGCCACAGCGAGTCATCCTCCTCCACCTCACTCTGTCCTCTGCATCCTCTGTCCTCACTCCAACTACCTCCATGTCCTCTCTAACTGCATCCATATATCTCCTCTTTGGCCTTCCTCTGTGTCTTTTTCCTGGCAGCTGCATTTCTAACATCCTTCTACCAATACAGGTAACCCCCGACCTACGAACGAGTTTGGGACCTAAGAACCGTTCGCAGCTCGATCCGTTCGTAGGTAGGGGGTGAAAATTATTTTTTTTTTAAATTCATTCATTCATTCAACCTTTATTTATCATGCTAACGGAGCGCGCGCACACATTTAAGCATGTACAGTAGTGTACTGTAATGTTAAACATTGCTATTCACATTTACAGAATAAATAAAAATATATTTTCTTACTTTGAGATGGTCATAGCCGACATCTTAGGTTGCCATGCGTTGTTGTTATCAGGCCGAGCAGCGCGACGAGCAAACCACGGGAGCTGCTCGAGGCCTGTGTTAGCTCTCGAGGCCTGTGTTAGCTTCTGCTAGCCAGGCCATGAGCTGGTGTTGGAGCGGCGGTGCGGCCCAATCGGCCATCAATCTGCAGCTGCTTCTCCGCCTGAGACGTCCACAGAGCTCACAGAGCGATTCCAGATAGTAATTAATCCATATGAGGCAATCCTGATCAACAAGTCTTCCAAACTTTGCTGCCTGTAGCCGTGACTAACCCTAAGATGGCTGGCCTCCGGTGACTGGCGACCTTCTTCCTGTTATGACCGACCTTCTTCCTGTTATGACCGGAAGTTGCACGATTATTGCGCAATCATGACAAAAATGATCAGAAATGATCATTTTTTATCATAATTATTATTTATAAAGCATTTAAAACAACCACAGCTGCAACAAAGTGATGTACACATGAAATTAAGAACATTTAAACACAAAAAAAATAAAAAAAAAAAAAATTTTTTTTTTTTTTTTTAATACAGTAATTTCATATTTTTATTAAATATGATACGTTCGTAGGTCCCGTGGTTCGCAGGTCGATGGGGTCGTAGGTCGGGGGTTTGCTGTACAGGTAGTCCCCGATTTACGAGCGAGATCCGTCACAACGAGGCGCTCGTAAACCGGAAATCTCGTAATTTGGAACGGCCGCCATTTCGCTCGTAAATCCGGAAATCCGCTCGTAAATTGGAACGGTTTTCGCTAGCGCACCTAAAAACACTCTATTTTCATCTAAAAACTACTTTTGAGTGCATAAAAATGATCGGAAACGTGTGTTTATATGCTTAACTTGCTAACTGAAGTGAAAAAACACATGAAAACTCAGTATTTTTTTCGTTTTTTCCAAAAATGTGCAGCTCGTAAGTCTGGAACCTCGCAGATCAGAGCGCTCGTAAATCGGGGACTACCTGTATACCCACTGTCCCTCCTCTGGACATGTCCAAACCATCTCAGTCTGGCCTCCCTAACTTTATCTCCCAGTTGTTCAACATGTGCTGTACCTCTGATGATCTCATTCCTGATCTTACCCATCCTTGTCACTCCTAAGGAGAACCTCAGCATCTTCATCTGAGGGGCTGAGATGGTGTAGAGGCAGGGCAGCCGGCTCAGGACCAGAAGGTCTCGGGTTCGATCCCCGGTCATGGCATACCTCGTTGTGTCTTGGGCAAGACACTTAACCCCAAGTTGCTCCCGGTAGGACAGGCAGCGCCTTGCAAGGCAGTCTACCGCTAGGTGTATGAATGTGTGGATGAATGGGTGGATGGTTGGTACTGTGAAGCGCTTTGGGGCCCCTCAAAAGGGGCTGGAAAGCGCTATATAAGTAAGCTCCATTTACCATTTACCATTCATTTCTGCCACTTCCAATTCTTTCTCCTGTCTTTTTGTCAATGCCACTGTCTCCAGACCATACAACATAGCTGGTCTCACCACTGTCTTGTAAACTTTTCCTTTGACCTTTGCTGACACCTTTTTGTCACAAATCACTCCTGAAACTTTTCTCCATCCACTCCATCCTGCCTGGACTCTCTTTTTCACCTCTTTACCACATTCCCCATTTTCCTGGAGAGTGGACCCCAAGTACTTGAAGTCCTGCACTTGGGGTCCACTGTCCAGGAAAATGGGAAATGTGGGCTACTGTACTGGAGTGCTTGATCTAATGTGGCCACTAAGATCAGATTCTCATGCTCTAACACATATGTGTCAAACTCAAGACCTGGGGACCAAAAGTGGCCCTCGTTGACATCTTATCTGGACTCCAAGATGCTATTTTCAATGTAAACTACTTTTATCACTTTAATTTTTTCCGTCATCTTTGATTATGATGTCAAAAGTGCAACAGAGAACATCAAATGAGACCAATCCAACTCTTGTTGAGGAACCTGCAACCAAGAACAGATGTTGGGTATCTGATTTGAGTTCATGTCAGATTCTGAAACTGGCCCTTAGTTTGAAAAATATTTTAATTTCGGCCCCCTTTTGTAAGTGTTTGACAGGACCACAGAGGAGAGGTCAGTGGATGAGACACTTCTTTGCCCAGAGCCGACATGAATACCTGATGTTTTAGCAGAAGGCCTGAGAGGTTTGTATCGCAGGTCACTAGATCTTCCCTGTTTTCAGGAAGTGAAATGAGTACAGGTAGTCCCCGATTTACGAGCGCTCTGATCTACGAGGTTCCAGACTTACGAGCTGGCGAATTTTTGGAAAAAACGAAAAAAATACTGAGTTTTCATGTGTTTTTTCACCACAGTTAGTTAGCTAAGCATATGGACACACGTTTCCGATCATTTTTATGCACTCATAAGCAGTTTTTGGATGAAAATAGAGTGTTTGTAGTCGCGCTAGCGAAAACCGTTCCAATTTACGAGCGAAATTCCGGATTTACGAGAGAAATGGCGGCCGTTCCAAATTACGAGATTTCCGGTTTACGAGCGCCTCATTGTAACGGATCTCGCTCGTAAATCGGGGACTACCTGTATTACGATGGCCGCAGTGCTTGTTGTGTGACATGTTCTGCACTTCTACAGCGATAACACTTTCAGAGACAAGATGAAGAAATTCAGGCTCAGGTCGTCTTCTGTTGTCTTCAAAAATGTCTGGGTGTGCACGCACAAGTGTGTGTGGGGGGCAGGGTTCACTCACAGGACGTTAGAGGAGGTGTGTGTGTGTGTATTTCTAACTACACAGAGGAGGAGACAGGGAGGAGGCTTGCCTTTTCCCCTCACTCTAAACTCTGAATGCAGCAATTTAACAGCGTTAGTCGGAAAGTCAGAGAAAAAGAGAAAGTCTTGTGGGCCGCAGCTTGTTTCTTATCGGGTTTATTCTTGGAGTTTGTTCAAATTTGACAGGAACCACGTCAAAAAGATACGTTTTGTTCAAGTTTGGGCCAGAAAAACATGTCTGAGACCGGAGTCAACCCACACTTGGAGGGAATTATTTCAGATTTCGAAGGTTTGTCATCTATTTTTATCTTGTTTTCTCTATTCAGTTAATGCTTATCTCTACAGTTTATGACATGGGTCTAACATGACCTGTGATCAAATGGTGTAACAGCTGTCTGCTGTGTGTACAGTAAGTCTCTATGGAGTTTTATTTGTGGGTTAGTTAGTCAAAAGAAAGGCTGGGGGGCGTCTTGCTGAACTCCCAGCATTGCCTGTCGTGTGTTCTTGATAACTCCAGAGTTACGTCAATAGTAGTAACAAACAACTCTTAACAGCCCATCCATCATCCTTTGGATGAAGGACGAAATGTCTCAACAACAACAACAACAACAACAACAACAACAACAACAACAAATACAAATACAACATCCACATGACCTGACTGAACTTTGTTGGATTTTTTTTAAAACCTGGATTAATGAGCATGGACTTTGATGTTTTGAATCACTTTGACTATGGTTGCCTCAGAGGAGTTGACAGGGGAGAGGGCGGGCCCCAAAAACCATCATCACCAGCAAACTGATATGAGTGTGCTGCTTGTGGGACTAAGTTTGTTGTGACTCCTTTGACTGAAGAAGTCCTTTGGATGAAGGACGAAATGTCTAAAAAAAAAAACCCGTCCAGATGACCTGACTGAACTTTGTTGGACAGTTTTCCACCTCTGCAGGATGCAGCAGGAGGCTCGAGTGGGAAGCCCAGCACTAAAGACAAAACGTGTGTCCGACACCCCCCAACACAAAAAACACAACTGCATGCTTTGTTTGTGAAGTGTGTGTGGGACGTGCATCAGTCCCTTTTGTCCTCCTGTATTCGGTCCTTCCTTCCCGACTGATGGCCTTCCTGTTTCTCCTGCTGTCAGCCCCCCAGCTGCTGTTTGTCCGACAGGCTGGACGTCACGGCTGATGATGTGAGCCACAGTCAGAGGGACACTCAGGGTTAGGCTGTCTACAAAAGCCATATTAAGAACAGCAGGCATGTTGTTTGGTGAGCAGCAGATGATGATAAATGTGCACTTTCTTTGATTTAAAAATGAATCTGCTTTATGTTTTTAATTCAGCTGTGGGTATTTGGTGTTGAGTTTATCCCACTGAGAACATTACTAATGGCAAACATCATTAAAAGCACTAAAGCAGCCATAGAACCATTCAACATTTATTCTTTTGTTTATGTCAAACACACAAAAAAAAGACTTTTCCTCACAAAAATACATTTCAAGATGTGCAGCTTGATCCAAACTTTGGCAGCAGTACGTTGGGTGGCAACAGAACAATAAACGCTACACAAAATGTCCACACATAAAATAATATATCAGCAACGTGACTAAGAAAGTCCAGCCGTGTTTGGAGCTCTGTAGATCAGACGGACCTGACGACAGAAACAGAACGAGAAGCTGTGACTAAAGCTATGTGACTAAAGCTAATATTTCATATTTTTATGTTGTTTTGTCAATCAAATGTGCTTGAAGTTTTACAAATTCTGAAGATTTTAACCCAAAACAATCTATCCTTATCCATCCATTATCGTCCACTTGTTCTGAAGTCGGGTCGCGGGGGCAGCAGCTTGAGCGCACCTCTTCCAGTTCTTCTGGGAGGACTCCAAGGCGTCCCCAGGCCAAGAGACATCTCTCCTGCGTGTCCAGGGTCTTCCCTGGGGTCTCTTCCCAGTCAGACACGCCCAAAGCACTTGGAGATGTGCCATGGGAGCATCCTTACCACATGCCTGAACCACCTCAACTGGCTCCTTTCGATGAGGAGGAGCAGCGGTTCTGCTCTGAGTCTCTTCTGACAACTGAACTTCTCATCTTATCTCTAAGGGAAAGTCCAGCTACCCTGCAAAGGAAACTCATTTCAACCGCCTGTCTCTGTGATCTCATTCTTTCTGTCACTACCCAGAGTTCATGACGACCATAAGTGAGGGTATGAACGTAGACTGACTGGTAAACAGAGAGCTTTGTCTTACAGCTCAGCTCCCTCTTCACCACTACGGACCAGTACAGAGTCTACAATACTGCAGATGCTGCACCAATCCATCTATCAACCTCATGCTCCATTCTTCCCTCACTCTTGAACAAAACCCCGAGATACTTGACCTCCTCCACTTGAAGCAGAACCTCACCCTCGACCTGAAGACACCCAAAACGTCCTATTCAGTTTATTCCTGTCACTTTTTCAACTTTTGAGTTTTCAAAATTGTCCAAGAACTTTTCCAAGCTCTTCTTATTCCCACGATGGTTCTGCTTCTGGTTTTACCTTGAAGCCATTCTGTCTGTTTGTCCAGTGCACCTCTCACTGCTGTAGGGGGTCATGGTTTTCTTTCAGATCACCCACCACAACCCCCCAAAGTGCAGAGTGTGCACATCCAAACTCTCATTGACTTCATTGTCTCTGAGTCCAGATTCTTCTCTTCAAACTGGAACTGAAGAGTATTTTTGTCATTTTGCCAACATAAAACAGAGAAAAATATTAAAACATATGTGATGAACAGATGCTTCTACTTCTTACAGTATACAGTACAGTATACAGTATATATATTATTGCTTCTACTTCTTACAGTGTATATATATA
>JBBPBX010052256.1:11366-24276 GCA_038048925.1 Garcialebias charrua
TATATATATATATATATATACAGGTAGTCCCCGACTTACGAGCGAGTTCCGTACCTAGGGGGCGCTCGTATGTCAAAAATTCGTAAGTAGGATCACAATTTTTTTTTTATAAATGAATACATGTACAGTACTGTACAGTCACCAAGCACTTAGCCTATCCTAACACAGTTTTTAAAGATGAAGGAATGAGTTGAATTGTCTCCCTCCTCCCTATCAGGCACCATTCACATAAAGGGAGCTAGCTCCCTTTATGTGAAAGGGAGACAATTCAACTCATTCCTTCATCTTTAAAAACTGTGTTAGGATAGGCTAAGTGATTGGTGACTGTACAGTACTGTACATGTATTCATTTATATAAAAAAAAAATTTTTTTTAAATGAGATGCATATTCTACCTCCTCCTTCTTCCGGCACTCGGCAAGGCAAGTCGCATATAAGAAAGTTAATTCTCAATAGTCCAGGTATCAAATCCGCTCATTCTCAATCAGTTCATCTGGACAGTTTCTTTTTAGCAGAAACGTTTCACCCTCACTCCAGAGGGCTTCCTCAGTCAGAGTAGTCCAAAGCACACTGAAGTTAACCCACCAAGTAAGCAACTTATGTGGACCAACCAGTTTGCTGTAGCCAAGATGGTTTCTGGGGGCGTGTCCCTCGTCGACTCCTCCCAGGCAGGCAGACATGTCCAAAGTGGTTCAAGACAAGAAAGTTAATTCTCAATAGTCCAGGTATCAAATCCGCTCATTCTCAATCAGTTCATCTGGACAGTTTCTTTTTAGCAGAAACGTTTCACCCTCACTCCAGAGGGCTTCCTCAGTCAGAGTAGTCCAAAGCACACTGAAGTTAACCCACCAAGTAAGCAACTTATGTGGACCAACCAGTTTGCTGTAGCCAAGATGGTTTCTGGGGGCGTGTCCCTCGTCGACTCCTCCCAGGCAGGCAGACATGTCCAAAGTGGTTCAAGACAAGAAAGTTAATTCTCAATAGTCCAGGTATCAAATCCGCTCATTCTCAATCAGTTCATCTGGACAGTTTCTTTTTAGCAGAAACGTTTCACCCTCACTCCAGAGGGCTTCCTCAGTCAGAGTAGTCCAAAGCACACTGAAGTTAACCCACCAAGTAAGCAACTTATGTGGACCAACCAGTTTGCTGTAGCCAAGATGGTTTCTGGGGGCGTGTCCCTCGTCGACTCCTCCCAGGCAGGCAGACATGTCCAAAGTGGTTCAAGACAAGAAAGTTAATTCTCAATAGTCCAGGTATCAAATCCGCTCATTCTCAATCAGTTCATCTGGACAGTTTCTTTTTAGCAGAAACGTTTCACCCTCACTCCAGAGGGCTTCCTCAGTCAGAGTAGTCCAAAGCACACTGAAGTTAACCCACCAAGTAAGCAACTTATGTGGACCAACCAGTTTGCTGTAGCCAAGATGGTTTCTGGGGGCGTGTCCCTCGTCGACTCCTCCCAGGCAGGCAGACATGTCCAAAGTGGTTCAAGACAAGAAAGTTAATTCTCAATAGTCCAGGTATCAAATCCGCTCATTCTCAATCAGTTCATCTGGACAGTTTCTTTTTAGCAGAAACGTTTCACCCTCACTCCAGAGGGCTTCCTCAGTCAGAGTAGTCCAAAGCACACTGAAGTTAACCCACCAAGTAAGCAACTTATGTGGACCAACCAGTTTGCTGTAGCCAAGATGGTTTCTGGGGGCGTGTCCCTCGTCGACTCCTCCCAGGCAGGCAGACATGTCCAAAGTGGTTCAAGACAAGAAAGTTAATTCTCAATAGTCCAGGTATCAAATCCGCTCATTCTCAATCAGTTCATCTGGACAGTTTCTTTTTAGCAGAAACGGGGGGCAAGTCGCATATCTTTCTGCTCTTCCCTCCCCTAAGTTTTTCCTACTCCCTGCTTGCTTTTCGTCTCGTCTGCGACCCTTCAGCGCTCACTCGAACCAATATGGAATTAATAAATTGGGCTGTTTCTTCAATGGATAAGATTTTTTCCACGAAGCGGACCGTGCCAGGAGAAGCTGTCTGTCCCTCCGACACACACGCGGCTGGATACGTGCTGGACTCGTGGGGTCAGTGGCAGCCCATGTGTCTGACCGTCTTAAGTGTCGAGGACGTGGAGGATTTGTGGATTATTGGAATATTGGTAGCAACTGCTCTGTTTTTTGGCGTAAGCGGAGTTGTCTGTTACTGGAAGCTGAGGGAGGCTTCGGCAGCTATCAGCGCGCTGTCGACACTACCTGATCAGCAAAATTCTCTGAACCGGGCCGTGAGCTCCTCATCCCAGCTGTTGTATGAGCTCAATCGCTCGCTTGGAGCGGTGGTGGACCACCGCGGACCTGCAGGGCGCTTTGGGACTTGTTTACAGCCACCCCGGATCAATCAAGGGACAGATGGGGGTTCATAGAGCGGGACCACATATTATTTGGATTTTTTTGGCCATGAAACAGCACCACAGACTTGATGGCGGCAGTGGAAAAGAACACTGTGGTCTATTGGATAATAAACAAGACTATTATCTGGCTTCTGCACATGTCCTTGAAAAAGAAGGCTGTCAGAAGCCATTCTCCTGGGAGTGTGGAGCTGAAGAAACCTGCTGCCCTCCCTCCCCCTCACCCCCCCCAGAGATTTCTGTGCAGCCTCAGATAACGCCCAGTTGCACATCTGCTGAACTTGTGTTTGTCTGAAGTTACTCACAGACTCTATCTCCTTGCCTGCCGTCTCTCAATTTGTTATTGTAACTAAATGTGCTTTTTGATATGGTTTTTACTGGATCACGCGGTGTCTTGAAGACAAAACGTGATTCATCTTTTTTTAATATCAACGCTGTAAAACCCCGTGTCTTTGCCTGTTTTCCTGCCTTTGACCTTCATCTGGGGACAGATGAGAGCGGCCGCGCTATAAGCATATCATGTGTTGATAAACATGTCATGTGTTTTGTTGAGCAGCAGCTTTTTGCACTCATTCTCTCTCCTGGATGACTGTAACTACATATTTACGCTGTATCGGTGAAAATTGATGCAATGTTAATAAACCTATCTTGTATCTTGTATCTTGTATCTTGTATATATGTATATATATATATATATATATATATATATATATATATATATATATATATATACATATATATATATATATATATATATATACATATATATATATATATATATATATATATACAGGTAGTCCCCGAATTACGAGCGCTCTGATCTGCGAGGTCCCAGACTTACGAGCTGCACATTTTTGGAAAAAACGAAAAAAATACCGAGTTTTCATGTGTTTTTTCACTTCAGTTAGCAAGTTAAGCATATAAACACACGTTTCCGATCATTTTTATGCACTCAAAAGTAGTTTTTAGATGAAAATAGAGTGTTTTTAGGTGCGCTGGCGAAATTTACGAGCGGACTTCCGGGTTGCGAATTCTTGGAAAAAACGAAAAAAATACTGAGTTTTCATGTGTTTTTCCACTACAGTTAGCAAGTTAAGCATATAAACACACGTTTCCGATCATTTTTATGCACTCAAAAGTAGTTTTTAGATGAAAATAGAGTGTTTTTAGGTGCGCTGGCGAAATTTACGAGCGGACTTCCGGGTTGCGAATTTTTGGAAAAAACGAAAAAAATACTGAGTTTTCATGTGTTTTTTCACTACAGTTAGCAAGTTAAGCATATAAACACACGTTTCCGATCATTTTTATGCACTCAAAAGTAGTTTATAGATGAAAATAGAGTGTTTTTAGGTGCGCTGGCGAAATTTACGAGCGGACTTCCGGGTTTACGAGAGCAATGGCGGCCGTTCCAAATTACGAGATTTCCGGTTTACGAGCGCCCCCTTGTGACGGATCTCGCTCGTAAATCGGGGAATACCTGTATATATATATATATATATATATATATATATATATATATATATATATATATATATATATATATATATATATATATATATATATATATATATATATATATATATATATATATATATATATATATATATATATATATATATATATATATATATATATATATATATATATGTGTGTATTTATTTATATGACTCATTTATATGACTAGTTTTTACACTGTGACTGTTTGAGGTTTAGTTACTAGTCTGTGTTTCTGTCTTCTTTTTTGTTTAAGATTACTATAAGGGAGTGAGAGAAACATGTGTGCGGTTACCATGGTGACCCTACTGAGCCATAGGCGGCAGTTGTAATGTTAATTTTGTCTTGATTCTCTTTAAACATGCACACACAGCTTGTTCATCGTTACATCAATGTCTTATCACGGTAAATGATTAGAAAAGTAAATTCTGAACGACTGCTGCTCTTTACAGACAAAAGTCGATGAATGGTACGGTAAATTGGCATTTCAGGTGGTAGCTGCACTGAGGATGTTCAAAATGTCTTTAAAAATGTTCTACTGAGAAAGATCTTGTTTGATCCACAGACTCAGACAGTCAGCATCAACCTGTCCCAACATCATAAGTGTTAAAGGGATTTTATGAGTTATTAATGTACTGTATCTATTTTAGATAAACCTTTACTGATTTCACTGCTGTGGATTACTATATTATTATATGAACCAAGAATTTACGTCCAAAAGTAAAAACAACTTTGCAGAGAAGTTCACATCAACCTGAGCGACTCCTTATTTAATCCCTGGTTGTTTCTGTGTGAGGAGGAATTGGACAGGAACCGTCAGTTTTGTTTACTTTGCAGACTTTTGCCAACATGGAGTGACACAGAGTCTATGAATGAATTAAAAATGTTGTTTTGCTGACAGTATGGCAGCTGGGAAGGAAATGAACGCACACACGAGGAGAGAACGTGTAAGATGCAACAATGTTCAGTCAGGTCATCTGCATGGTTTCTTTTGTTGCTGAGAAGTTTTGTTCTTCATCCGAAGGACTTCTTCAGTCTGAGGTACCACAAACAAACTGAATCCCACAAACAGCTCATTTCCAGAGCGGGAAAAAAGTCTAGCGAGGCACGATATGGGATTTTTGTAGATATCCGATATGCCGATACCGATATTTTATATATGTTCCTTTGTCATAACATATCCCTCTTATTTAGGCTTATTTGTTATGAAAAATGTGCAACAGCTGTAAGAGCTGGTGACATATATTCAGCAACAGCCATATGATATGCATAGCACTTTAACTTATAGGAAATGAAAAGTGTTGAATGTTATTTATTAGCATTAGTATATGTATATACATACAGTACATACTTTTCTTGGATGCAACTGCGACTGTGTACACAATTTTGTTCCACCTCATGTACCGTATGTGGTGTGAATGACAATAAAGAAACTTTAACTTTGACTAGAGACGCTACATTTCTGTTGTAGTGACAGCTAACAGTGGTGGTTCGTTTAAGACGGAGTTTAGAAGTGTTAAAGTGTTAAAGTGGAGTTCTGTGGAAGATTTGTGAGCAATAATATCTTACCTGCTGTAGATAGCACTTTGAATGACCTCAGTCTGAAGAAACAACATGCAATTCTGATCTGATTGGTGATCTTATGGATTTCAATCCACAAAATATTCTCCTATGGTTCATGCAAATACTATTTTTTTTGTCACAGTTTGTAGAGGTGTGACCCAAGAATGCAGACCAGCACAATGAGTAAAACAAAAGCTAAAGTAAAACAAATGATGGCAGCGAGAAGGAAAAACAGCAAGCTCAAGAACACACAGAGGAGAACAGGACATGGCTAAAAGCACACACAATGCCAGACTCCAGATGGAAGGGACCTGAGGGAGTTCATGGGCAGGGGCTGATAAGACACCTGGCATAATGAGAACAGAGAACAGGTGAGTGTGGGCGGGCAGGAGCTGAAAGAGCAAAGACGCACCAAGGAGAAACAAACTGGTGACAAAGGAAAATGATAAAATATAGGGAAAAACAATCAGAAATAAAACACAAACAGAAATAAAAATACAAACAATGATTAAAAAGCTCCCAGAATAACCAAATACACAAATCCTGACACATTACAGCAGGCAGTCCTATACTATCCATTTTTATTGGCAGAAATACTATATTAATTCCAGTACCGTATTTTCCGGTGTATAGGTCGCACCTTTTTATGGTTTTTTCAAGGCCTGCGACCTATACACCAGTGCGACCTATTTATGAATTTTTTTCCCATATTTTTAGACCAATTTTGCCTCAGTTATGACCGTTTTTCCCTTTGGCAGAAAATGGTGCAGTACCACTTTCGGCCACTAGGGGGCACTTCCAGAGGAGTACACCGACCGTTTCCATTTCATGTGTCCGAAACAAAGCTCCTCTGCTCGGACTGACTGTCGGCCTCCTGGTCTGGATGTAGCTTCTGTTAGCTCTGTTTGTTTGCTGTTTGTTAGCAAGATAAGTCAAGAACCACTCAGCGGATTTTTCTGAAACTTACAGAATGGAATCACAGTGTGGACGTTTACAAGTGAGTAGCTTTATTAGATGTTTGAGATAAATAAATAAAAAACGATATTTTATTGGTTTTAGCTTCAGTTAGCTTCTGGTTTTATTTCTGTTAAAGTTATAAATAGCTTCGAAACCAATCGGTGTATATTTTTTCTGCTTACAGAGTGTAATTATATGAGCTTTAATGTACTTAACTATGGCCTGGAGGGAAAATTTGAGATGAAATTCGATTTTTTATTCGTGTTTTCAGAGACGGACTCGTCTCGGTTAGCATTCGGCAGACATTAGCAGCAGAGCTAAACACTCGGTCCATATTGCCGGGTTGACTCAGCGGTGACGCGGCACGTCAGCGGTGGATGACGCGTTACGTCGGCGGTGACGTAGGTGTGCGACCTATACACCGGTGCCATCTCTTTATGGATTTTTCCAATTTTTTGGCAATAATTGGACAGTGCGACCTATACAACGGTGCAACCTATAGAACGGAAAATACGGTATATACCGGTATTTGTTTTAAGACGGCAGCAAATCACTATTGGCTCCACTCAGACTAGCCTTTAGCTCATCAATCTGGTCAAAAATAAATTGCATTTCTCCAAATTGAGGCCACTCAAAGAGCTGTCTAAAACAGATTATTATTAAAATTAATATTGTTAAATGAGTCGTACCTTTCAATAAAAACACACTTCAAAAGTTCTGAATGATTTCTTCCGAGTCTTTGAAGACGTTTGTTCTTTTGTAGGCAAACCTTCTCTGCATTCTCACATCAGTCAGAGGCAGTAGACGACTTTTAACCATCAACTGATCAAAGAAACAGCTTTACCTGTCAGAGACTGAAGCTGACACCGCCTCAGGACAAAAACTAATATGGCAGCTGTTTCAATGACTTCTGAAGAAGGTGTGTGCACCAGCCTGCTTTTACATGGTGCTTGGGTTAGATCAGGCTTCAGAAAAAACTGTTAGACATCACAGTCCTTCTCATTATGAGAAAACCAAATAGATAAATAACATAGCTCTTCACGACCATCTCCTTTAGATGTCTGACTCCACTGAAACACCTCGTGCTCTCTCACAACTTCACAGCTGAGGCAGGAAGTGAAGCAGTGACTCACACAGGGAGCTGGCCTCTGTGCAGCATTAACTCTCCATCAGTGGGCATGAAGGAAGGCTTTTAATGACAGAGCAACATTCAGGGTTTTCTTATGAAGCTAATACCACGGTTTGAAACGTCATCATTTATTATTCGGCCTTGTCCTGTCAGTCGAAGCAGCTACTCGTGTTTTCCCTCATCTGACCACATACTTGTATTCCGTCATGGTGACTGACAGCAGATAGAGCTCCTCTGTGGAAAATGGTTTTATATAACCAGTGTTTGACACAGAGGAACTGCCTTGATGACTGCACTTCTGAAATGAAGCTATAAGACCTCGTTATTTCAAGGCCTTATGCCGTGAAGTATGTCAAACCATTAGGGAATAGTATCTGAGCTGCCTGGGAAGCTCGTACTTATTAAGGGATAATTCATGAACAGTTAGTATCTTACCTGTTGCAGACAGCTCTTTGAATTACCTCAATTTAAAGAAACAGAAATCAGTTCTGAGCTGACAACTAGTTTCTGGTCCAAAACGTCTGTTCCAACTTCTGACCACTTCAGATGACTCCGGGCTCTGTCAATACTTAGCGGTTTGTGCGAATATTGTGTTTTAACATTTTACCTCACTGTTAGTTTCACTAAACATCAGGGCTATTTAACATGTGCACAAGAATTGTCAAACCTTTAGGAAATTATCGACTCTAACGAATTAACTTTTGGAGCCAACCAAAATCAAGATGGCTACCTTTTCTCATTGATTTTAGAAACATAAAAATGGCTACTTTAGTTATTTTCAAATATACTGAGCTAAGCTTTGTTATGGCTGTAGCTAAGTGGAATACACAATGCATACTTTGAAAACTGCACAGTGCATAAGATTATTTTAAAACAAAACTGGCAGTAACTTTTGGAGTCAACATTGTTTGTTGTGAGCCACTGAGCAGACTTTAATGAAACTTTTCAAATCTTAGATTTGGATATACCGTACTTGCTGCCATACACTTTGCACCGCTGTATAAGTCTCATCAGTCCAAATGTGTCTAATAAAGTGGGGAAAAGTCTGTTTGCGGTATTAGTCGCATCTATTTTGCGTCACCACCAGTTATGGCATAGTTAGATTGAAAAAGTAACTTAGTTAAGTTACTGATTAGTCCTTGGGAAAAGTAACTTAGTTAAGTTACTGATTACTTGATTTGGAAAGTAACTAAGTTAGATTACTGTTACTTTATTACCACTTTCGGCCGCTAGGGTCCACCGACCATTCCCAGCTCATGTGTCCGGAAAAAGCCTCCTCTGCTCAGACTGACTCTGTCACAGCCCGGCCTCCTGAACTCTGGAGGTCTGAACTAATGTTTATTAGCAAAATATCTCAAGAACCACACGACAGATTTTGATGAAACTTACAGAAAGTAATCACTGGAAGGATATTTACAACCTATTAGCTGTAGGAGATGTTTGAGCTAAAACTCGATTTATTTATAATTTATTTTTGCGTCCGTTTGGAAGACGTCAAAGCGAAACAATTTAAATCCAGCAGATTTGACCATTACGTGAATTTATTAAGGAACGGTTAAGCTCAGGAACACTTGTGTTATAATGTCAGCTAAGGAATATATAATTTTAAGCGTTTATTTTGCTACATTTAAAAAAAAAAATGAAGCCGTCCCACCCCCGCGCGTGCACATAGCGAAACTACTTTTTTAAATCCAGATGATTTGACCATTTCGTGAATTTATTCAGGAAAGGTTAAGCTCAGACACATCTTTGCTATAATTTTCAGCAAACAAATACGTAATGGTTTTTACCATGTTTTTGAAGCCAAGTCTCCTCCTCTCGGCTCCGTGAGCACCTCAGTGTTTACGTTTCTGTCACGCCTGGTGTCAGGTTTCACAGCCACAGCAGGTGACCGAATTGCCGCATAGATCAGACGTCTTTTTTTTTTCATCACTCCCCGAGACGCATAGCGGAAATAAAATTAATATACAGTACTACAGAAAATGAAGGGAAAAAAAGTAACGCACAATAATTTGGATAAGTAACTTTAATCTGATTACTGGATTTTGAAATAGCAACGCCAGCAGATGTCTCTATGAAGCTGCAGTCAGTTTATAACTAATTGACTGATTGCTGTTTTTTGTAATACAATGAATTGTTATAATGTGAGTAAAAAATAACGTAAATAACAAAAGGCCCTGTCACACTATAATGTTTTATTATAATTAGTAAATTATGAGTATAAAATTTAAGAAAAAAAATGAGGCATGTTGTTTCAGGGTATATACAGAAATTCTACACAAATAAAACTAATTTTACATTTATTAAGAAAATGATGGACAGAAACACACCTTTGCTATAATTTCGAGCTAACAAATAATTGTATAGGAATATTTCTTGTTAAATGTCGGCGAAACGAGCCTCCTCTTTTCACAGACATGTCATAAGCCTCGCCTCGGCCAGCTGTAGGTGCACGCACACACTGACCGACGATGTTACGTCATTGTTTTTAGCTAAAGGTCCTACTCCGAACATAAAATTAGAAATTATAAATAAATTCACAGACATTTTTTAGACGACAGAAAGAGAAAAATATACGGTAGTTGTGTAGGTTTTAATAAATTTAATACCTCGTCAGATGACATTTATTACTTTTTAATACTTTTTAATGGCCTTAATTTTTTGTTAATTTCATTTACTACCTTTTAATACCTTTTACAACCCCGCGGATACCCTGTGTTTGTATTTTACTTACGTAATTGCACCACATTTAGTATTTAACTTTTTGTAGTAATATAAATAAAGTTGGATAAGTTGACATAAGGTGTTCAAAAATTTACGTTACAGCTAATTTAAACTTTTCATAAAATGTTACGTATATTACGTACTGTATGGAACCATCGCGCTTTCTCTTGACTGGTCTGTGAACATGATGGTTATAATCCAGGCCAGCCAGTAAGATTCTTGCTTCATACACAGGAGGGCTGAAGCTGAATCGCTTGCTGGCATACATCAAGATGTGATTGTGGAAAGACTCTAGCTCAGCTGTTGACCTGCATATTTAGTGAGAAATGACAGATTTTAAACATTATTTTCAAACTGCTATAGTTGAATAAAAATTGTATGAATAATATAAATCATTATAACTACCTAAATTTCAGGTACTTCGGAACCTCCTTCAGCCAGCGTTCATTCAGAATGATGTCAGATAAAACCTGATGGGCCACTGAGCCCTTCTCGATCCACACCTTGTCTCTCTGCTCCTCTAAGGGACCGTGTTGACAAGCATCAAGTGACCACTCATGTTCTCCTGAGACGTGGTGAAGTAGGCCAATCCACATTTCCTATATTGTAAAAATGAAAACAGTTTCCAATAAATACTTATGAAATCTGTGTATAGTGTCAATGTCACATGTCAAAGTCACCTCAATGCTGAATAATTACCGGTATACAAAATAATTACATATAGCATGTTTAGTTGATTGATATGGGCTGTTAGGTCCCTGTACGACCGGTGTCAGAGCTTGGTCCGCATTGCCGGCAGTAAGTCAGGCTTGTTTCCAGTGAGAGTTGGACTCCGCCAAGGTTGCCCTTTGTCACCGATTCTGTTCATAACTTTTATGGACAGAATTTCTAGGCGCAGCCAAGGTGTTGAGAGGATCCGTTTTGGTGACCTTAGAATCACTTCTCTGTTTTTTGCAGATGATGTGGTCCTACTGGCTTCATCAGTTCGTGATTTACAACTTTCACTGGAGCGGTTTGCAGCCGAGTGTGATGCGGCCGGGATGAGGATCAGTTCCTCCAAATCCGAGGCCATGGTCTTGAGCCGGAAAAGGGTAGCATGCCCTCTCCGGGTCGGGGAGGAGGTCCTGCCCCAAGTGGAGGAGTTTAAGTATCTCGGGATCTTGTTCACGAATGAGGGAAAACTGGAGCGTGAGATCGATAGGCGGATAGGTGCAGCGTCCGCAGTGAAGCGGGCGCTGTACCGGTCTGTCGTGGTGAAGAGAGAGCTGAGTCAAAAGGCAAAGCTCTCAATTTACCGATCGATCTACGTTCCCACCCTCATCTATGGTCATGAGCTTTGGGTTATGACCGAAAGAACAAGATCTCGGATACAAGCGGCTGAAATGAGTTTTCTCCGCAGGGTGGCTGGACTCTCCCTTAGAGATAGGGTGAGAAGCTCAGTCATCCGGGAGGGACTCGGAGTAGAGCCGCTGCTTCTCCACATCGAGAGGAGCCAGTTGAGGTGGCTCGGGCATCTGGTTAGGATGCCTCCTGGACGCCTCCCTGGTGAGGTGTTCCGGGCATGTCCCACCGGGAGGAGACCCAGAGGAAGACCCAGGACACGCTGGAGGGACTATGTTTCTCGGCTGGCCTGGGAACGCCTTGGGATTCCCCCAGAGGAGCTGCTCCAAGTGGCTGGGGAGAGGGAAGTCTGGGCCTCCCTACTTAGGCTGCTACCCCCGCGACCCGACCCCGGATAAGCGGACGAAAATGGATGGATGGATGTTTAGTTGAGTACAGTAGTAGTATTACTCACAAAGAAGTCATTGTAGTTTTCAGCTGTCTTGCAGCAGAACCAGAAATGATTGCAGATGTCCTTGTTCCACTGCAAAAGAATGGAGCAACCCCTTTGCTGCCCTGCCTAAAAAACACAAATAAAGAGCCTATTTAAAAATATTGTCAAATATTGTAAAAGATTGACATTTCTGATGCCTTAATTTTTGAAATACAGAAACTTACTGCATGTATTTTCTTTCCCAAGTTTTTTGAACCATGCCACATGTCGAGAGTGTGAAGAACACCACTGTCTTTGTATTTTCCTTTGACGGGGTCTTTCACATATCAGCAAAAGAGAAATAGAATTAGTGATGCTGTTTCAATGTCAGATGAAACCCTAACAAGACATGCAAACAACTTATTATTAGCATAAGTGTATTTGACTTACTGAAGAGAGCTGATATCTGTGTATGTGCATCAGTGCACACTTCAGCAAGTTTAACCTCCCGTTTGAGCTGGTCAAAACTACGGATGAAGCCTTCCTTCTCCATAATAACAGAACTCCTCTGAGTCTCTCTCTTGTCTATGTTGACTATTGATAGGATTTCTTTGGTGTCATTCTCCATCACAGTGTAAGAGCAGTACTGAGCACAAAACCCAGGACTGTCCATACGCCCATCAGCTATAAAAAGTAACATTAAAAAAAAAAGTGAGATGTATGTGGAAATTGTCTGGTTGGTAATAATGGAAAATTACACTCACCAAGTACTATAACATTTTCCTTCGACTGCAGTCTGGAAACAACTTCTGCTCGTTTTTGGTTCCAAAACTCTTTGATTGTATCAACACAATATGTGTCCTGTATTTTAAAAAAGGTAGACCGATCCACTACTTGCATAT
>JBBPBX010052258.1:0-18809 GCA_038048925.1 Garcialebias charrua
CTACGAAGTTTTATGGAGCGTGACACCACCAAGCTCCATGATGATGTTGCCATGGGTTTGTCAACGGTTGAACAGAAGCTCTGCAGCCATTTCACTCGGGTTGAAATCATTGTGAAAAGAGGCCGAAAGGTTGCAGTTTTACTCGCACCAAATGTGGTGGATGCACTGACTTTATTGGCAAGTAAGAGAGAGACATGTGTTGTTTTACAAACAAACTTATTTCTATTTGCAAGACCTAAATCAATGAGTCACTACAGAGGACAGGACAGTCTGCGTGTTCATGCAAGCCAGTGTGGAGCATAGCACCCAGAGTTCCTCAGGTCAACACAACTACGGAAACATGTAGCCACGCTCTCACAAGTCTTGAACTTAAAAAACAATGAACTTGACCAGGTTGCAGACTTCTTGGGCCATGACATCCGTGTTCACAGGGAATTTTACAGATTACCAGCTCCCCCAACACAACTGGCAAAGATATCCAAGCTACAGGTTGAAAAAAATATGGAGGAACTTTTTTTTTAAATAAAGTATTTAAAAGTGTAACACAGATTTATACAATATTAATACATAATACAGAAAGGTACATACCCCAGATACTGGTAGCATACTGGTTATTTAACCAGTATGTATATTTTGTACCAGACTATTCTATAAAATGACATGTTATCTTGTACTCAATTGGTATGTACCTGGTACCTATGCAACCTGGCTTTATAATGAAATGACTAATAACCTAGTTGCCTGGTATGTACCGAGGTCTTTGTTACAATCAAAAAAATGTGTTCAATAAAAAAACAACTGGACTTTTATTTGTAGCAGAAGACGTTTCGCCCTTCATCCAAAAGGCTTTCTCAATTCTAAGAGAAGAGACCTGTCCAGGTGTCCCTGTGATGGACTGGAGACTTGTTATTATTATAACTTGTCAGTTATTATTATTATTATTATTATTATTATTATTATTATTATTATTATTATTATTATTATTATTATATTACTTAAAAATGTGTTCCTGTGATGGACTGGAGACCTGTCCAGGTGTCCCTATGATGGACTGGAGACTTGTCCACGTGTCCCTGTGATGGACTGGTGACTTGTAAATGTGTCCCTGTGATGGACTGGAGACTTGTAAATGTGTCCCTGTGATAGACTGAGACTTGTCCAGATGTCTCTGTGTCCCCCTTCAATGTAGCCAGTCCAAAGTTGGACAGATTCTGGAAAAAGCAGCAATATCTGATCCTAATATGTCAGACACAAGTTTCCCTGTTTTTCCCAGCACTTCAAAATGTTGCTTTTCTCCTGACACAAGGAATATTGGAGAAAACACATTTAAAACATAAGGCAAAGCAGTCTGCATTCTATCATGAAATCTCAAGTGGAGTTTGCTATTTATGAGACTGAGCTGAATGCAGCACCTCAGACTGAGGAAGTCTTTATTTAGGGCCTTGTCATCAAATTTATCAGTGAACTTAAAAGGTATGTGGAGCTTTATTAGTGTTAACAAAAAATACAATTTTTCCTATTTATATAACTAGGTTGAGGAATCTTAGCAAATAAATCCTTTGCAAAATATGACTTTCTTTTGGAATATCGAGGTGAACTGATCACCAAGGAGGAATGTGAGAGGAAGCAACAGGTTTGCAATGAATCGATGAAAGTGTTTTTGTTTGAATTGTACTTTGATGTAAAAACTGTAAAAAAAACTTTGTCGAGGAAGTCTTCTTTTATAAGACTGAGCTGAACATAGCATGTAAGACTGAGGAAGTCATTCGTCCGAAACACGTCTTCAGTCTGAGGTGCTGCATTCAGCTCAGTCTTATAAATAACACCCTCTCACAGTGGATCAACCAGTTTGCAGGTCCTCCTTGATCATGAGAGCAGCTGGTTTTGGCTGTTCAGCAAACTCGTTGATCCACTGTGAGAGGGTGCTATTTATAAGACTGAGCTGAATGCAGTACCTCAGACTGAGGAAGTATTTATTTATAAGACTGAGCTGAGTACAGCATCCAAGACTGTGGAAGTCATTTGTCCGAAAGGTTTCCTCAATCTGAGATGTTGCATTCAGCTCAGTCTTATAAATAGCACCCTCTCACAGTGGATCAACCAATTTGCTGATGACAGCCAAAACCAGCTGCTCTCATGATCAAGGAGGACCTGCAAACTGGTTGATCCACTGTGAGAGGGTGCTATTTATGAGACTAAGCTGAATGCAGCACCTCACACTGAGGAAATCTTTATTTATAATACTGAGTTGAATACATTATCTCCAGACTTGGACAAAAGACTAAACATTTCCAGTTTTTTTTTTTTGCTTTTCTTTGTGTTGTTTTTTTGAATGTCCTGAGGACCAGACTTAGCTTTTTTGATTATTCTACTAGAATTATTGAGCATTCATCAGGGTATTTTAATTTTAGTATGTGTCTTGTTCAACAAGCTTTCTAGTGTTTTATGTTTTCATGTAACAAATGTGATGCCCTGTGATAAACTTGCGAACCGTGAAAGGTGCACCCCGCCCCTTGCCCTATGATTGCTGGATATGGGCACCGGCGACCCCCGTGACCCAAAATGGAAGAAACGGGTAAAGATAATGGATGGATGTAGAAAATGGGCAATGTTTAGGCTGATGGTCCTCCTTGATCATGTGAGCAGCTGGTTTTGGCTGTCATCAGGAAGTCTTTATTTATAAGACTCAGCTGAATACAACATCTCAGACTAAGGAAGTCTTTATAAGACTGAGCTGAATACAGCATCTCAGACTGAGGATGTCTTTCGTCACTCGTAAGTTAGGGATAACCTGTACTTTACAGTGGGTTGTGGTGAACCGTGTAAAAAAAGTACAATTTTGTTTTAGAAATATGTACAAGTTTATAATGTTAATGTTTTATAATATGTAAATATGTCATCTCAGACTGAGGAACTCTTTCATCGCTCGTAAGTCGGGGATCACCTGTACTTTACAGTGGGTTGTGGTGAACCGTGTAAAAAAAGTACAATTTTGTTTTAGAAATATGTACAAGTTTGTAATGTTAATGTTTTATAATATGTAAATATGTCATCTCAGACTGAGGAACTCTTTCGTCGCTCGTAAGTCGGGGATCACCTGTACTTTACAGTGGGTTGTGGTGAACCCTGTAAAAAAAGTACAATTTTGTTTTAGAAATATGTACAAGTTTGTAATGTTAATGTTTTATAATATGTAAATATGTCATCTCAGAAGTCTTTCATCGCTCATAAGTCAGGGATCACCTGTACTTTACATTGGGTTGTGATTAACCCTGCAGAAAAAGTAAAATTTTGTTTTAGAAATATGTACAAGTTTGTAATGTTAATGTTTTATAAAATGTAAATATGTCATCTCAGACTGAGGAACTCTTTCGTCGCTCGTAAGTCGGGGATCCCCTGTACTTTACATTAGGTTGTGATTAACCCTGCAGAAAAAGTAAAATTTTGTTTTAGAAATATGTATATAATGTTAATATGTTTTATAATAATGTAAATATGTCAACAGAATTTAAGTTTTTATTTTATTTTATTTGAAACATTTAAGTTTTATTTTATTTTAAACATTTGAAGATTTGTTAGTGAATATAAATAAAGTATGTGCCTAATTTGTTTAATAAAATCAGTTCAAAAAACTGTTCTCCTAATGCAGTGTCCTGTCACATTTGTGTGTTTTATGTTAATTTTATGTTAAGTAGGCGGAGTTTAAATGTCCCTTTAAAGACCCCATAATGCATGTTTGTCCTCCTGTCACATTTGTGTGTTTTATGTTAATTTTATGTTAAGTAGGCGGAGTTTAAATGTCCCTTTAAAGACCCCATAATGCATGTTTGTCCTCATAAACCACATTTTTTGACGTCCTTGTAAACCACACTGGAGTCTGGGTGGTAAAACGTGCTGTGAAGCTCCTATCGGAAAGCTAAAGTGACCCAAATTTTTTTCAAAATTTTTAGAGTGCTCTGAGCTTGGTCCCAGGTCGCTAGGACCTCGGGAAGGGGTAGACCCCGTATTACACCTTCGGGCGGGTTTGGCGAAAAAGTCCGGCTAAACCACATTGACAAACCTGTTGTGTGTGTGTGTGTGTGTGTGTGTGGGCACACTCAACGCTCCTCTGAACATCTCTTATCTGTTTTCTGTGGGCCTTCTCTGGCCCCCACCCGTGCTTAACCTTCGCCAAGTCTACTTCTCTGTGTGATTGTTTTGTTTTACTGTGGCCTGTCTTTTGAGAGTGAATGCGCATAGTACCTTTGTTTCTTTTAAGCGCTTGTGTGAATTTGGTACCTGTGTGTGGTATGTAAGGAGAACCAGCTCATGTTTTACATGTGAATCTCTGTACATGTGTATGTATGAAACGAGGTTTGTTTGATGTAAGTGTTTGAGGAGTGGGAAACACAACCACATTCTCTGGTTTGTTTTCAAGGACTCCTATTTGAAAATTAAGAGTAAGTGACCTCATTGGATCTAAACATTTCCAGTTTTAAAATTAATTTGCACACGTATATAAATAAGTACACAAAGAGTTTGTCATACCTAGCAAAAATGGGAAATTATAGGAGCAGAACAACTCGAAGCACAAATACTAAGGATGCTAAATTTATGTTTGAAAAAAATCCAGACTCAGTAAAATATTTAGAGAAATGGATGAAAAAATATAAAGTTATCCCAAATCTTAAAATTGAGACCTGGAAAATGCTTGTCTCATTACTCCAGGATAAAATTGCTCTGTCTAAAGGAAAAAAAAGGGATAAATTACAACTTCAGTTGACAGTAGCTAATTTATGGCTGACTGAATCACAAATTAGGGAGGAACAGGTCGAGAAGTCAAGGACAAATAAGCTCCAGAAAAGAAACAAAACTTCTGATACGCTTTTCGTCCATCCAGAAGATAACGAAATGGTTGTTAGCACTCGACGTCCTGCTTACGACCTTGGAGGAAATGGTGCAGCTGCATCTTTTGTACCTCCTCCGCTGATACAACAGTTACACCCAGAACTACCTGAAATAAAGCCAGAGGTCGATATAAAACCAATACTCAGTCCCCCTGCCAGTCACACTCGAAGCCAAACCGTCGCCAGCAAATTAAGTGACGTAAAACCAACAACGTCTGGCCTAACCACTGAATTATATCCCATGATCCAGGTACCAAATCCAAACCCAGCACCGGACGGTGCTCAGTTTGTGTTTGTTTTTAGACCATGGACGCTGGAAGAGGCCAGAAGGGCAGTTGAGGGCGTCATGAATGTGGCTGAAGATCCAGAGGCATGGGTCACAGATATGTTGGGAATCATACATTCTTATCATCTAAATGGCCATGAAACGGGGGAAGCGGCTCAATCGTCGTTGGGCAAGTATTGGGCCAGAGTGCGGGGTGATTACACAGGCAGAGATAATGACAACAATCCGTACCCTTATCCACAAACAGACCAACAGTTAACAGGTGGCTATTTAGCACAGTGGTCAGCTCTTTGTGCACGTGTGAGAGAGGCCTTTAAAAGACGTGCTGATTATGCAGCCCTCTCAGCCGTGAAACAGAAACCTGATGAGGAGGTGACTGACTTTAAAATCAGATATGAGAAAGAATTCAAAGTTCACTGCGGTATTATTCCAGCCGAAAATGATGACTCAGCTTTTCAACAACAGCTGAAAAATGGCCTGTTACAATCTTTTCGTCCTGAGATCGGAAACTGGGTAAGAAAACATCTGATAGAGGTCGACACATGCTCCGTGACGGTCTTAATGCAGTGGGCGCGTCACGCAGAAAAAATTATAAAAAACAGAAAAGCCGGAAATAACGCTGATAACAAGACGAATGTGTTCCTTAGTGATGACTCAGACGTATTTTACAGCGGCCCTTCGAGAAAACATAACAGACGGGGTCGCGTGAGACCGAGACATAATGATTTTAACACATTCAGGCAGCCACATCCGGAAAGCTGCTATTCGTGCGGAAAATTGGGTCATTTTTCGCGAGATTGTTACAAAAACTCCCAAGGGAGGGGAAGGGGCGCTCACAGAGGGCAGTTTCAAGCTGCCCCTAGTCACTATCAAAACAGAGGGTTTAATGAAAATTTCTCAGCTGCTCCAAACCACCCTCAAAACGGAGGGTTTAATGGAGATTTATCAGCTGCTCCACCGCACCCTCAAAACAGAGGTTTCAGTGCATGACTAGATGAAAGTGCAGCCAGCTCTGACTTTGCCCAAGGTCAAGAGATAGTAAACATATGCTCAGCATGGAACTTATTGAGCTCACTGAAAGAGAAGCCGTATGTGACGTTGCGGGTGAACACGATCCCTGTTGATTTTTTGTGTGATACAGGCGCGTGCAAGACTGTTTTAAAAACCAGCATTCCTGGTCTGAAACCATCACAAAACTCCATCTGGGTAAAATCAGCAGATGGTATGACAAATAGACAAATGATTTCAAAACCAGTACACTTCACAGATGAAGAAACTGGCTACTCCTTCTCAGCAAACGTCGTGATATCACCTGATTGTCCAATTAACCTTCTTGGTAGAGACTTGTTGACAAAACTCGCCATTGCTGTAGTCCCCGTCCAGGATGGGATGAGAGCAGCAAGATTAAATAAAACACAGATTTATGCAAATCAAAGCCTTATTGACGTTTTCTGCTCATATGATCTGGGTTCAACTAATAACCTGGCAGCTGCTTCTACATTGATGCAGGAGGCAGGAAGTGTGTTAACAGCCCTTGAAGATGAAATGCCTTTAAGTCAGCTACATTTAACAATGAATATTCTTAAACAAGATGACACAGACTACATAAATGCTTTTCTGGCAGAAAAGCAGGTCACCATGGCGATCGCTGAGCTATACACCGACAGACATTCTCTCGCCGCTGCAACAGTTCTCCTGCCTGAACAACAAAAGCATTTTTACAAACTGGACACAATCCCACACATATGTTTGTTTAAACCAAACGACATGCAATGGAGAGATGTGGGTTTTCAGATCAGAACAGCGGCTGTTTCCACAGACTTCTCTCCCCCACAAAATGAATGGTCATACAGTGCGTCGTGCAAAATGTGGAAGAAACAGCTTTGTTTGGTTCTGATGTGTGAACCCAGAGTGCATGCTCTCTCCTTATGACAATCAGACATGGTGCTCCTCTCAGAACGTGATGAGGCAGACCTGAGACAATTACCTGAAACATTATGGTCTTCTGGGCCTTCAGATGTTGGGTTATTGAATTCCATCCCTCCAGTACAAATAAAGCCAAAATCAGATTGGCGACCAGTGGTTAAACAGTATCCACTGAAACCGGAGGCCGTGAAAGGCATTACACCAGTCATTTCTGATTTATTGAAAGCAGGTGTAATTAGAAAGTGTTCTGATTCCCCCTGCAATACCCCTATCTTTCCTGTTCAAAAGGCCAACAGGGAGGATTGGAGACTTGTCCAGGATCTGAGGGCTGTGAACGAGGCGATACAATCGATCGCCCCAAACGTTCCAGACCCCCACACTCTGCTGAACTCTTTAAATCCAGACAACAAATATTTTACAGTGATTGATCTCAGTAATGCATTCTTCAGCATACCCATTCACACTGACTCACAGTTCTGGTTCGCGTTTACTTTTGAAAAAACAAGATTTACGTTCACTCGGCTTCCGCAGGGCCTCACATTTAGCCCCACAATATTTACACAAGCCATCATGTCATGCTTGTCTGACCTTGTGTTGAGTGAAGGTAGTCAGTTGTTGGTTTACGTGGATGACATTTTAGTCGGATCACCAACAGAAGAAGCATGCAGACGTGACTCAATCACACTGCTGAAACATTTAGCACAAACAGGTAACAAAGTGAGCAGATCTAAGATACAGTGGGTACAGACTGAAATCAGTTATTTGGGACATACACTATCAGCTGATGGAAAACAGATACAGCAGAAAAGAAAACAGGCCATTGCTGACGCACCGAGGCCTGAAACAAAAAAACAAATGATGAGTTTTCTTGGTCTCAGTAATTTTTGTAGATATTATATCCCACATTACGCCGAGCTGACACAACCTTTGCTCTGTTTGATCTATGACACTCCTATGACCTTGACAGACAAAATCACTTGGACTGAGCCCGCGAAGCAAGCCTTCTTAACATTGAAGCAGAAACTCATTCAAACAACTTCTTTGACTCTGCCTGACTATTCAAAACGTTTTACACTGACTGTTGATTGTAGAAACAGCTTTATGACATCAGTTCTTCTGCAAAAGCATGGAGACAAAATGAAACCTCTTGGTTTTTACTCAAAGAAATTAGACTCTGTGGCATTGGCTTTGCCACCGTGCGTTCAAGCAGTTTGTGCTGCTGCAATGGCTGTGCAGATCACAGCTGACTTGATCTTGTTTCATGAGACAGACCTCCTTGTACCTCATGCCGTGGACGTGTTGTTGCTGCAGAGCAAAATGAACATCCTGTCCCCAGCTCGCCACCTCTCCTACACTGCACTTTTGTTATCACAGAGCCACATAAACATCAAACGTTGTAATGTCTTAAACCCAGCAACATTTCTTCCACTCCCAGATGACGGAACACCTCACAGCTGTTTAGAAATCACTGAACAGGTTCGTTTGCCCAGATCTGATTTAACTGACACACCTCTGACTGACGGGTTAGTTTGGTTTGTGGACGGATCATGTTTCAGGACTGACACAGGAAAAACTCAGACTGGTTATGCAATTGTCCAGCTCCCTGACGTTATCATAGAAGCAAAGCAGCTGTCCCACCATCACTCAGCTCAGGCTGCAGAAATAATTGCACTCACACGCGCATGCCAGCTGGCTGAAAGACAAAGTGTTACTGTTTACACGGACAGCCAGTACGCCTTCTCAACTCTGTTTTACTTTGCCAAGCAATGGGAAAACAGGGGTATGTTGACATCTAGTGGGAAACCTGTGACACATGCAAAACTTTTGACAGAACTTTTAAATTCCATCCACAAACCAAACAACATTTCTGTTTGCAAATGCACTGCTCACACCAGAAACACAGACTTTGTTTCAAATGGTAACAGATTTGCTGATTTTGTAGCTAAAGAAGCTGCTAAGGGAATTTATGGCTCATGTTTTTTGATGAGCTCACTGAATGAAGACATGATTAATAAATCAGTTCTTTTGGATATGCAAAAAGCTGCTCCAAAGCAGGAAAAACAGATGTGGGAGGCCCGAAATGCCCAGCAAAATCATGATGAGAACGGTTTATATCATATAAATAATAAACCAGTTCTACCAAAATCTCTGTTCAAAGCTGCAGCAATTGTAGCTCATGGGCTGTGCCATGTTTCAAGTGCTGGGATGATTGACATGATTCAAAGACATTTTACCACTTTTGGCCTTGATTCATTTTTGAAAGGTTTTTGTAAAGCTTGTCTTGTTTGCATCAGACACAACTCACAGGGTAATTTGAGACCTAAAAGGGGCTCTTTTCCAACACCTAATTACCCATTTCAAAGAATGTACATGGACTTCATTGAATTGTCACCTAGTGGTCAATACAAATACTGTCTTGTAATGATTGATTCTTTTTCAAGATGGGTGGAAATAAGGCCAAGTAAACATGCAGACGCTCTCACAGTTGCTAAAGCCATTTGTAAAGATATTATTCCTGTACACGGGATCCCAGAAACGATATACAGTGATAATGGACCTCATTTCGTTAATCAGGTCATACGTGACATGGCTATGCACCTAGGCTTGACTTTAAAAAATCATTGTGCCTATCATCCCCAAAGCGCCGGACTGGTCGAACGAACAAACGGTACAATCAAATCCAGGTTAAGAAAAACCATGGACACCACAAAACGTCCATGGCCAGAGTGCCTAGACATTGTGAAATTGTACATGAGAATCACTCCAACAACTAATGGTCTGACCCCTTTTGAGATAATTCATGGCAGACCATACCGAATGCCTCTTTTCTCACCAGATCTGCAAAAAGCAGATGAAGAACAGACTTTAGCAGATTACATGATAAAAACACTTAAAGAAAAGGAAGTGTCAAAGACAATTTTACTGCCTTCTGATTCTCTGTTTCCCCAGGAAGAAACGACAGCAGTGACACCGGGTGACTGGGTCTTCATCCGAGTGGTCAAACGAAAATCTTGGGCGTGTCCACGTTGGGAAGGACCGTATCAAGTACTGTTGAGTACACCAACTGCTGTCAAAATCGCCGAAAGATCTTCCTGGATCCATCTCAGTCACTGCAAGCTGCATAAGGTACTGGACTCTTAGGTCATTAGAACAGTGGTGGATGACTGGCTACAAAGGGGGCGCAGCAATTTAGAGTGCGTCATCTCAAACCCAGTGAAGAAACCAACGACCCTGTTCTGTTAGGACTATTTTGAGATCAGTAATTCTGTAAGCTGAGCAACAATGGGGGCTCCACATGCCAGGTGGACTCTCTACTGCATTGTGACTGCAGCATGGCACATAGCCAATAGTGACCTCAACAACCTGCTGAAAGCTGATTCAGAACACCCACATGACTACAGCACCAACTTGTGGTGGCAACTAATGAACAAAACAGCCTATGAAGGTGAAGCTACTAACTGTTATGTCTGTGCCCATCTGCCTTATGCCACCCAAAACTCAGGCCTCCGACCAGCAGCTGTGTCCACAGCTCAACAAGCGTGTCTGTATGGTCTGAGCACCCACGCAGGAACAGGCAGCTGGGCTAAACGTGACTACTCAGTGCCACTGTCCAACGAGGTAAAGAACACCCACACAGACCTAGACAGACGTTTGGCCATGGCTTCTATGGGATACGACTTTGCTTCAAACTGCAGTATCACCTCAGACGTGATGCCCCTACCCCAGATGTCGATAAAACTACCTGAACTGATCACGGTGTCCCATTTGTCAGTTGGAGCTCTGGGATACTGTGTTTACAACAACGGAACCACTCCAGTGGGCCTGGTACCCTGGAACTTATGTGACAAAGTGTATTCCTTCTGTGATATAACAAGAAAAAAGAATGCACCGAACTACATCCACTGTGTTTTCTGCAGAGCAGGGCGGCCATATGCAAAGGCCAACTGTTCAAAGTTTGAAGATGTCACAGACTGCACGCAACTCCTTGAACAAAGACCCTTCAATGTCAGCCTGCAAACGAGAGGACGTCAGAAGAGCACCCACTGCAGCTTGTCAGTACCAGGTGACAAAGGCTCTCGTGTATTAACTGACTGGTATTTCTTGTGTGGTCACAGAGCCTACACTGCACTACCACCTGATTGGGGGGGCCTTTGTGCTTTGGTCCCCCTATCCAACCCAATGTTCGTACTGAGGAAAGCGCTGATACCCTCAGCCCACCGGACAAGACGGTCCCCAATGCCTGAGGTAAAAAGATGGGGAGGGCTTACCACTACCACCGGCGTTCCATGGGAATTTAGGATCTGGAATGGAGGAGAGAAATTCTTCCAAGGACTCTTCCCATTTGTGGGAGTCGGTGAGGTACGAGATCACGTTGAAGTCAACAGATATGCCCTTCTCCGTCTTATCAACGACACCTATCATTTGGCAAATGGGACCCTGAGCGAACTGAGCGGACTGAAACAGATGATCTTGCAGAATCGTGTTGTCCTTGATTTGTTGACAGCATCACAAGGCGGCGTATGTAAAATCATTGGAGAAACATGCTGCACCTACATCCCAGATGAAACAGGAACAGGAGGAGACATCCATGATGCTTTACATGATCTGAGTGATCTCAAGAACTATGTTGAAAGTGGGACTAGAGGAGCAAACCCTGTAGATCTTTGGTCATGGTTCATCTCTGGACCATGGTGGCATCTCCTTTTGAAGATCTGCACTCCTCTTCTAACGGTGTTGTTCCTGTTCTGCATTCTCTTCTCCTGTGTGATACCACTTTTAAAGAAAATGATGATGAAAGCTTTCACAGGTGTTTTGATCAGCTTGCACCAAACTCGTCTGGAACAAAATGAAGATGATTTCACTCCTCTGAAAGATGAGTGTTGATTAGCCAAAAAGTAAATACAGAGTGATTCCGTGTGCTGAAAAATTTCACAAATGTCTGGTACTAAGATAATGTTAGTTTTTCTAGGCTATATTTTAAAATCAAAGTAATTTCAAGCCAAACTTTTAATCATTTTATTTGCTTATTTTAATCCTGTTTTGGTTTTAATCAGCCACTGAAAGGGTACAGAAATTTGAACTGAAATCTTTTATTCACTTTATTTTATTTTTATGTGTGTCCATAAAGGACCTCTTTATTTGCTGTGTTTTTAATTGTTTCCCACATCTTTAACAAACATACTGAGTTCTTATTATTGCTTTTCCCACATCTCTGAATATGTATTGGTTCTTTTATTTTCAAATAGATTATTTCTTTTATTTGTTTGACACAAGTCCAATATATTTTTGTTTAATACAAATCAAATAGATTAGTTCTTTTTATTTGTTTAACACCAATTAAATAGATTAGTTTTTAACATATATATGCTTCTTTTAAATAATAAAAAAGGGTTTATTTCTTTGGAAAAACTTTTAGTTTTTGAGATTAAATAGATGGATCCCCTCTGAAATTTGTTATTCCTCTTAAAACTTTGAAATAAGCCATGAAATAAGACCATATTAACTACAAAGTTCTCCTCAAATATTTATTCCTCACAAATATTGAAATAAGTCATGCAATATGACAATCATCACCACAGAGTTATCCAAAACTTTATATCTCTCAAACCATCCTAAAAATGTGATCCTGAATTTGTCAGGGCGTTACTGTGGAGGCACGGGACGGTGGTGTGAGTTTTTGCCCCTAATTAGAATTCGGCCTCAGGGGATGTTTTTCCATACCACTCACAAAATTGATAATGATTAGTTTATATGATAAGAGGATGGGATGATGGAGATATTCAACATTTATCATCTAAAACTAATCACTCTGAACAATAATTCTTACCCAGCTCACTTTAATATAATGTTCTCTGTTCACATTCAAACAATTAATTTGAGATACAAACAGTGTTGGTCCTTGAGGAAGAACAGACAAACTTCTTTGTTTGTTCATGGTACAATGTTTTGATTAGATGTTCCTGCCTCATGCAGAACCCTGACTGCAGTTTATCTATCTGTATAATGTCAGAGATTTGTGTAACTTGTCAAAACTCCTCCTCCTACTTGTATAAATGGTTTGTGATAGCTGCACAATTCGGATTTGTGCAAGAATGTGTTCATGAGACCAACCAAGTTTCAGAAGTACATTAAAAAGCCTAATCCCCTTTGCAAAGTTTCCATGATTCTGTCTAACTCATTTCTCTTGTTTATCTTGTGTGGTTTTTATTAAGGTAACAGGGGTTCAAAATCCCCATCATTATGCTTAATATTGCACTAAACATCTGATTTGTACATTAAAAATCTAACAATCTTACCTAGCAGGATTAGTCCTGGTGTGCTGGGGAGGGAGATAAGTGTCTCAGCATCTGCCTGGGTGGTGGAAACCTGAACAATAAGAGGATATAGAATATACAAATAGTGGGCATTTAATTAAGATTGATCAGTAATTTAAAAACTAGGGGAAAAAACAATTAGACTGTTGAGGAAAGGTTTAAACAAAACAGTCACTTTGAAAAAAATATCAGATATGTATCCGATTCGGTAACATACTGAAAAGGCATGGGAACGTAGCTATTGGTCACATGGAGGGAAAAAAAAAATTCAGAATTGGGTCGCATTTGCCTGCTGTGTGAACATTCCGGATGTTAGACTTGTGTGTCCATTGGAACCGCTAAGCATTAGCAATGCTAACAAGGAGTTTGTTTGTAATCTGCGTCTTGCTATAGCTTGCAGATTATAACATTTATTCCACGAAACCATAATGACTTAACACCACTTTTACACATTTTAACTCAGGAGAAACAGCAACTAAACTGATGTAGCTGCCTGTCAAAATCACAGCAGTTTTTTCATTAGCCCTACGCTAGCCTACTAGAAAAGGAGTTTCATTTAAATATTAAAATTTACCACTTACCAGATAAAGAAGAAGTGTCTCATCTCATCATAGGTGTATAACACAGGAACATCTCCTTCACAAAAAGCAACTGCCTCCCATATGATTCAAATAGAAGTTGAATAGTAAAAAAAAAAAAGTATAAATTAAGCAGAAAAAATAATAAAAATAACCAAGAGCACGAAATATTCCTATCGGCCTCTAGTGTCAAGATGGAGGAACACCGTTTTTTTTTTGGCGGTTGGTTCAGTACTGTATTTTTTACAGTAGTCACAAAAAATACCCATAATGCATTGCAAATCAACAGTAAGGTACTGTAAATGTTTATACAGTACTTTACTGTTGATAATACAGTAATATTGATGTAAAAACAATCAAATCTACAGTAACTTACTGTAAACTGCATTTACAGTAAGCTATTGTTGCAAATACAGTAAATTTACTGTAAAAACAGTAAATTTACTGTAAAAACAACGAAAATCATTTACAGTGTGGTCATAAACATCAAGCCCTGGTCATAAACATCAAGCCCTGGTCATAAACATCAAGCCCTGGTCATAAACATCAAACCCTGGTCAGAAACATCAAACCCTGGTCATAAACATCAAGCCCTGGTCATAAACATCAAACCCTGGTCATAAACATCAAGCCCTGGTCATAAACATCAAGCCCTGGTCATAAACATCAAACCCTGGTCATAAACATCAAACCCTGGTCATAAACATCAAACCCTGGTCAGAAACATCAAGCCCTGGTCATAAACATCAAACCCTGGTCATAAACATCAAACCCTGGTCAGAAACATCAAGCCCTGGTCATAAACATCAAGCCCTGGTCATAAACATCAAGCCCTGGTCATAAACATCAAGCCCTGGTCATAAACATCAAGCCCTGGTCATAAACATCAAACCCTGGTCATAAACATCAAGCCCTGGTCATAAACATCAAACCCTGGTCATAAACATCAAACCCTGGTCATAAACATCAAGCCCTGGTCATAAACATCAAACCCTGGTCATAAACATCAAGCCCTGGTCATAAACATCAAGCCCTGGTCATAAACATCAAACCCTGGTCATAAACATCAAGCCCTGGTCATAAACATCAAACCCTGGTCATAAACATCAAACCCTGGTCAGAAACATCAAGCCCTGGTCATAAACATCAAGCCCTGGTCATAAACATCAAACCCTGGTCAGAAACATCAAACCCTGGTCATAAACATCAAGCCCTGGTCATAAACATCAAGCCCTGGTCAGTAAACATCAAACCCTGGTCATAAACATCAAACCCTGGTCATAAACATCAAGCCCTGGTCATAAACATCAAACCCTGGTCATAAACATCAAACCCTGGTCATAAACATCAAGCCCTGGTCATAAACATCAAGCCCTGGTCAGAAACATCAAACCCTGGTCATAAACATCAAGCCCTGGTCATAAACATCAAGCCCTGGTCATAAACATCAAGCCCTGGTCATAAACATCAAGCCCTGGTCATAAACATCAAACCCTGGTCATAAACATCAAACCCTGGTCATAAACATCAAACCCTGGTCAGAAACATCAAACCCTGGTCATAAACATCAAACCCTGGTCAGAAACATCAAACCCTGGTCATAAACATCAAACCCTGGTCAGAAACATCAAACCCTGGTCAGAAACATCAAACCCTGGTCAGAAACATCAAACCCAGGGTGACCAACAGACTGACAGAGACACAATGTACTGGCCATTTGAAGTTATTGATGGGTTTCTGTTTTAATAATTTTTCATTTTAAAAATTTTTTTTTTTTTTTTTTTTTTTTATTAGTGATAAACAAAAGTAACAATGACAATGACAAAACTCACAATAACATGTCAAAAACACCATCAATATCTCATACAAGAATCACATCTCCTAAAGACTATAATACATTCTGATTGCAAAGGTTCAAGAAAAGTCTCAATAATACTTAAAATAAGTCCTTCACAGAATAAAAAAAGAACTAAAAATAAAAAAAAGGGAATTAAAAGATGAAAAATAGAAAAAATAACAATAAATAAAAAAAACATACAAATCAGGGGGCTAGAAACTAAAAAACTTCCATTAACTCATATAATTTTACTGCATTTTCATTCTGCATCTTTTTTAGACAACTTTTGAAAAAAGAAATATCATTTTTTAGAGCACTGATAGAAAGGGAGCATTTTGCGTATCGACATTTATGGATATAGTATTTTGTTACAATAATCAGAACATTTACAATAAATTCTAAGTTCTTATCTTTAATGAATAAACCAAATTGAATATTTTCTAAGGAAACAAAATCCAAGTTTATTCCCTTAGCAGACAGAAAGTTGTGAAGTTGTTTCCACAAGTTCAATACTTCTTCACATTCATAAAACAAATGTTTAGTTGTTTCCAATTGAGTCTTACAAAAACCACAATTTTCTACATTAAAATTAAATCTCTCTTTTAAGAATTGGTTTGAAGGATATATGTTATTTATAAATTTAAAATGTAGTTCTTTAAGTTTAGGAGGAATCGGAAATCTCAAATAATTTGTTCTTATTTTGACTCTTGTAGAATTATTAAAAGTTTGTAATAGAGCTGTGCTTTTTGTTCTTCCTGGGTACATGTTATTTATTGAATATTGGTTTAAAAACCTGTTGTTGCATTTACTTTCCCTAATATCCACATACTCAATTTGAATCTTATGGAGTCTTGGAATATAGGGATGAGATAAATTGTTTTTAATTGACTGAAAAAGGACATCAGGGATGCTACGTAATACTTTCTTATAAAATGTTAATGAACAAACAATTCCATATTTCCTGTTAAATTCCTCCAAACTTAAAATTTCACCATTTCCATCTAGTAATTGAGTGATTGACCATATTTGTTTATTCCACCAATCTTTTATGAATATAGATTTTCTACTCCATAGAATTGCTCTGTTGTTCCATAGTGGGACATTATGAGGGCTGAAATTGTGTTTGAACATCAACTTCCACTGTAACAAAACCTGTTTATGGAAAGCAGAGAGCTGTAGGGGGAGTTTAGATAATTCAAAATCACATTTCAATAACAACTCAATACCTCCTACTTTCTGAAATATGAATGACGGTATAGCAAACCAAATAAGATCACCGTTTTTTAGAAGGGACTGAAGCCATCTAATTTTTAAAGTACCATTCATGATTTCAAAATCAATTGCCTTAATACCACCTTCCTCATAATTTTTTAGCAAATCACTTTTTCTAATGTAATGGTGTTTGTTTTTCCAAATAAAGTTAAAATTTATTTTGTTAATCTGTTTAATGAGATTTGGGGGGATGGCTAATGAATATGCAGGATACGTCAACCTGGATAAGGATTCAGTTTTTGTTAATAATGTTCTACCAAACAACGTCAAATCTCTCTGAAGCCAATTATTTAATGTTTTGCCACATTTATCAATGTTGTCTTGTAAATTTTTTCTTACACTAGTAAATTAAGTAGTGGTTACATGGAATCATTTAGTGGCGAGCCTAGCCAGGAGGATTATAAGTTAAGTAAGCGCAACATCAGCAACTAAAATAAAATTAAAATAAAAACACTGATACCAGACAGAATGGAAGTAAATAAGATTAATGTTGCTGACATTGAGCAAAAGTATGGGGTGAATGTAAAGAAATCAATCTTAGCTTTTGGCCTAAATGAAGATGCCACTGATGCAAACATAACTGAAGCACTTAAAACTTATGGCGCAGTGGTGAAGATAGTCAGGTTAAGGTTAAGCGAAGCCATCATTGAGTTGGATGATGAAGAAGCAGTTGAGCATCTTAAGCCAAATTTTCCATGTGAATTAGCTACAGCCAAATATCTAACTGCAAGGTGGTGTGTTGATGATATAAAGAGAGTTTTACTTTCACCTGTGTTTTCTCAGTCTTCAGCAGAAATTAAAGCTCAGAAAACATCCTCAGAACAAGATGGTTGTGAGTCGAGCAGTTCTGATGGTGGAGAGACTGAATCTGATAACGCTGACACTGCCCTCACATCAAAGACAAATTCATACAACTCGTGCCATTAATCCATCTCACTCCAAACAACCAGAACAAAGAGCAAAAAGTAAGAGACGAGCTTTGTCAACTAACACATCAAAGACAAATTCATACAACTCGTGCCATTAATCCATCTCACTCCAAACAACCAGAACAAAGAGCAAAAAGTAAGAGACGAGCTTTGTCAACTAACACACCTCCACTGAGTGATGATATGTTGAATCCCCCAGATGTGCAACGCATAATTGTTGAGCATGTAATAAAAAATGAAGCTGCTTCATCAAATTTGACTCCAAAGAGACTTCGTTCCTTTTCTGGACGAGTGCCTAAACCCCCTGGAGAAGTGGATTTTGAGACTTGGATCCTTCATGTTGAACTGATGTTTCAAGATGGATTCTCCATTGATATGCAAAGAAGGATGATTCTGGAAAGTTTGCTATCCCCTGCATTAGATATTGTGAAACAGCTTGGCTCTCATTCATATCCACAAGAATATGTCCGTCTCCTTCAGTCAGCATACGGACTTGTAGATGATGGTGAAGAAATATTTGCCAAGTTTTTGAGCACTCACCAGGATGCAGGAGAGAGGGCTTCTGAATATCTACAAAGACTGCAGTCAGTACTTAGTACTGCAATCAGGCGAGGTGGTGTGAGTGAAGTTAATGCAAACAAACAGCTGTACAAGCAGTTCATTCGTGGGTGCTGGGATCAGACCCTGCTTCTAACTCTTCAGCAAAGATTCAACAGTGAGTCCCTGCCAGATTTCTCTGAACTTCTTCTCCAGTTGAGAACGGAAGAAGAGCGGAGATCAG
>JBBPBX010052259.1:0-24275 GCA_038048925.1 Garcialebias charrua
TTAAAGGACTTGTTAAATGATAGGGCTCTTTATTTGCTATATAACTCAATTTTTGTTCCACATTTAATTTATTGTGTGGAGGTTTGGGGTAAAGCCTGTACAACTATTACAAATTCTATTTTTATTTTGCAGAAAAGAGCGGTTAGAATTATTGCTAGAAAGCCTTATCGTCATCCATCAAATGTATTATTTAAACAACTCAAATTATTGAAATTTTGTGAATTGGTAGATTATAATATTTTGTTAGTAATGCATAAAGCTCATATGAAAGTGCTACCCACAAATGTTCAAATGTTTTTCATTAAGAGAAAAAGCCGTTACAGTTTAAAAGGAACTGAAATGTTTGTTAAACCTAGATATAGGACTAGTTTGAAGGGACGTTTTATTTCGAATAAGGGAGTGGAATTATGGAATGTTTTGGAAAAAGATGTTAAAGATGTAAACTCTGTGATGAAATTCAAAAGACTGCTAGCAAAATACTAAACTATAAGTAATGCATCCTAATCTATTTGTTGATTACTGAGTGTGAAATGTTACTAAATTGATCTGTTGTTTTTGGTAGTTAATTGTTTGAATTGCTTGTTTGTATATTGTTTGTTTTGTTTTGGAAAAAAAGGGGCAGACAAGAAAATTTTCTTCTGCCACCTTTCATTTTATGTATTTTGATTTTTTTTCTCATATTTATGAAATGGTTTTTTCCATTATCTTTTATGTTGTTTTTCTTAAATATGTAAAATGAATAAACTTTAATTAAAAAAATAATAAAAAAGTCGTCCCTCTCAAGCCAAGTGATGTTGAATTTGCATTTCCCCATGTTAGCAACAGCACGCTGTCTTCTTCTTCTGCTGTTGTTATTCTTTTTCTTCGGTTTATACGCTCTGTGCACAAGCGTCGTGAATCACTTCCGCATTGACAGGAAGTTACAATTCCAGCTTCCGGTCTAAGCCCGTCTCAGTGAAAGTGGTGTTGTCTGAATGTTTACAAGAGCTGCCCAAGATAAGTATCAGCTATGTTCATCGTATCGTGGATGCCTGATCCCCTGCTCCGACAAGCAAACGTAACAAGGGATTTAAATTGTATATCTCAAGTTTCCTGCACAACTACGAGGGTAAGTTACTTTAGTTTGATCGCGTTGTGATGTTGCTACCTGTTAGCGGCTAACGCTAGGCTATTAGTTAGCAACACAATCTTTTTTTTGTAAACTCACGTTATAGAAACAGATTTTCCACACTTAAACAAAACGGCTCATATTTTGTGATCATTCTACAAACATTCTGCTCTTCTCAGTTTCATGCAAAAATCAGGACACAGCTGTGAAGTCGTTGTCAGGGTTCTGTGTCAGGTCCATGAAGCTGAAAAACGTCACAGTTTAAGTGTAGGGTGAAGCTAGGATTGTTCAGATGACAGTTTTAAGATTGTTGTTCAGTAACCAGACGTACCCATTGTTAATGGGGATTTAACTAAGATGGTAGTTGTACAGTGTCAAAAGTTTTCACAGTTAAATGTGGAGAGTGACAGTTTCTTCTTCTTTTTTTTTTAAATGTGTTTTAGGTTCCCCTCATATGAGCATCTGAAGGCGTTTTGGAACTTGATCGAGGCAGCAACAGCCAAAATGGTCAGGGTCGCCAGAGCAAAGAAAACTGACATCATGAGTACAACAACTGAAACCCCTTTTACCAGGCCAACTGTAAGTTACACACACGCACGCACGCACACACACATATGAGAATGCTGGTTTTGAACTAACATGTAAATATTTTTCTGTCCAGAAACTGCTGCCAATGATGAGCTTTTTCTTTTTCTCTACCTGTCTACTGCATGTACCCAGAGGGGACTGGGCCATCAATTTAACATCCACAGAGCAACAGTAAGCTGCATTATTGTGATATGGGCCAACTTCCTGCTGCTTCTTGGGCTCAATTTGTGTGTGGATGTCTCCTGCAGCTGTGAAGACCAGCCTACCACAGGATTTTGATGACCGCTACAGTGACACACAAGTTATCCTGACTGTTGTAGTGGGCATGACCTTGTCCACTTTGATACACCTGTGTATTTTTGAACTGTTCCAGAGATGACCTTTACTGACCTCTCAGTAAAGCAAGACATTTTACTACAAATTATTCCATTAGTTATAATCTGAGAATATAGTCACCAAAAGAGACTATTTCTATCTTTGATTTTATTCTAATGTAATCAAAAGAATAACTTTTGTCATTTTCATGATATATGTTATATGCTGTTATTCTTTAAATGTGAAACATCAATGTGTCATTTCTGCAAATGAAAAGGTGTCAAAGTTCAGCTAGAATGTCAAACTGACTTACATAGAAATTGTTTTTGTTGAGTTTCAGCTAAAACCCTCAACCCTAAAACCCTTGCCTGTTGCGTGTTTGTTTGTCCAGCACTTTGGTGTGGACTTGTTCCTGTTTAAAGTGCTTTATAAATAAAATGGTATGGTATGGTATGGTATGGTATCTAGCGTCTGAAAGTCTCTTCACTCAGATACTTTTCCTAAACAATTTCCTTCTGCGCTGAATTTCACCTTGAATAGTGATAACAAGTGGACCAATGAAAAAGAAACAAGTCGCTCTCCTCTCAGAGCTTGTACTAAGTTTCTAAGCTTTTGCTGAAAGGCTAGAGTTTGCTGGGAGCTTCAAAAGAGATGTGAACCTTCCCAAAGAGCTGGGGTACGCTTGGTCAAGAGCTAACGACCTTCGTCATCCAGCTGGGACTGAGAACCTGCTGTTATGAGCCCACTTCGAACGAGCGTAAGCTCAAAACTTTGTTTATTCCTTCATGGAATAGTTATCTTGAAGTCAGAGGCCTGAAGCTGACACATTTTCTGATGGTCGATGCGGAACCCAGGAGACGTTGAAACGTAAACGAATACCCTGCTCGAAGGTACTGGTTCCCACAAGGACCCGTGCATCTGAAAAGCTACAAGGTCTTCTCTCTTACCGGGCTGTCGTCAAAAGGTAAAGAGCTGTTTACAAACGTACCTGGATTTTAGCAGAAGTCGGATGAGAAGTGTCACTTTGGTATCATGCTCACGATAATTTCCTTTAAACCATCTCTCCTCCTATTCTTTTCCCTCTCAATCTAAGCTGGAAACTAATTAAGTTAAAGAGCCCTCAGACTAAATATGTTTAACATCTAGTATTTATGTCTGTTGTTGTAATTCAAGTGTGCTGACGTAGTAAATTGAAAGAAAGTGAAATCATGTCAATCAAGTGTAATGGTGTTAATTTAGTGATTTATTTTAAATAAATGGTAGTGTCTTTGGCATACCAACTAAGTTAACGTGTCCATTGTCACTCTATGGCTTTATTTATTTATCCATCATAAAGATCACAGAAATATTGGGTAAACTGAAAAAGAAAAGAATCCGTGAAATTACTATTCAATCTGAATAAGTAAATTAATTAAGGATAAAGAGGTCAGCTTAATACTGACCCCTGTTAAAATCCTTTAGTTACATCTGGGTGACACTATATGTGTTTAAAGACACAATATATGGTCTCCCTCATGTTTCCTACACTGTACAGAACTAAGGTGTGAAACACCTTCATCCCTGCTCCTCCAGAGTAAATTCTGCTATTTGGTCAGGAAATGGAGATATGAATTTTGACAGAAAAGCTGATGGCACAGTCTTGAAGAAAAAGAAAATGCTGTCATTTACTTAAATTGATTTTATGTGAGAATGTTAACCAATTGTACCTATATGTAAAATAAAATAAAAACATTTTTTGAGAGTTCAAATTTTGAAAAAAAAACTTGTTTATTTGATAGAAACAGTGTCAAAAATAGGGTAAAGAATCATTCAGGACATGTACTCTGCTCTGGTAGCACATTCAAATTTATTCACCATGTCCCAGGTGACCTCCATACTTTTAAGGTGTAGCTGTTGTGGTTCAGAACAGACAAACATGCTTGTTGATGGCTGTAGGTGGTAGTTCTTAAGAGGCAGAGATGGGCGGGGTGGTGAAGCATGGAAGGACATGTCTCTCTCTGCTGTTGGTAGGACAGAGGACTTCCAGCCTGAACTTTGCCAAGGGCAGAGTCCACAAGGTGAAATTCATGGATGACTCCCATGCTGCAGATCATTGGTGCATCAGCTGCTGCAAAATCTTCCTACATCTCGGACACCTAGGAAAGTAAAAACGTTCATTTTCAATCAAATGTAAAATAAACAACTAATTTTAAGCTCTCAAATTATACACTTTACAAAGAGACAGCACTTGAAAATAAAATTATTCAATACACAGTGTGTGTGTGTGTGTGTGTGTAACTTACAGTTGGTCTGGTAAAAGGGGTTTCAGTTGTTGTACTCATGATGTCAGTTTTCTTTGCTCTGGCGACCCTGACCATTTTGGCTGTTGCTGCCTCGATCAAGTTCCAAACGCCTTCAGATGCTCATATGAGGGGAACCTAAAACACATTTAAAAAAAAAAAAGAAGAAACTGTCACTCTCCACATTTATAACTGTGAAAACTTTTGACACTGTACAACTACCATCTTAGTTAAATCCCCATTAACAATAGGTACGTCGGGTTACTGAACAACAATCTTAAAACTGTCATCTGAACAAACCTAGCTTCACCCTACACTTAAACTGTGACGTTTTTCAGCTTCATGGACCTGACACAGAACCCTGACAACGACTTCACAGCTGTGTCCTGATTTTTGCATGAAACTGAGAAGAGCAGAATGTTTGTAGAATGATCACAAAATATGAGCCGTTTTGTTTAAGTGTGGAAAATCTGTTTCTATAACGTGAGTTTACAAAAAAAGATTGTGTTGCTAATAGCCTAGCGTTAGCCGCTAACAGGTAGCAACATCACAACGCGATCAAACTAAAGTAACTTACCCTCGTAGTTGTGCAGGAAACTTGAGATATACAATTTAAATCCCTTGTTACGTTTGCTTGTCGGAGCAGGGGACCAAGCATCCACGATACGATGAACATAGCTGATACTTATCTTGGGCAGCTCTTGTAAACATTCAGACAACACCACTTTCACTGAGACGGGCTTAGACCGGAACACCACTTTCACTGAGACGGGCTTAGACCGGAAGCTGGAATTGTAACTTCCTGTCAATGCGGAAGTGATTCAGGACGCTTGTGCACAGAGCGAATTCTTGCCCGCCGACGATCACGTGACATGGACTCTCACGAAAACTGATTGGCTGCAATGCGTCACACGTTTGTCAGTAGCAAGCTTTTCTTTTCTTTTTTTGGAGCGCTTGAGGCAGGATTACGGGGCGCTCGAAATTAAGACCTCCTCGAAACAAATTTAAGACTTCAACACAATAATTCGGCAGATTTAAGACCTTTTTAAGGCCTAAAATCGAGATTTTGAAATTTTAGAGTTTTTAAGACCTTTTAAGACCCCGCGGAAACCCTGTAAAAGTGTTCAATTTAATTCTCAGTGTTTGTGACATGCAGTTTGTGGTGTTGAATAAATAAATAAATTAAAAATCAACCTGGTGTCTTCATTTTCAACATGCAGCATGTTAGGCATGACGTAACGAGTCCAGATAGCTTCATTTAGCTCAGATAAATTTAAATATCTCCCACGCTAACATAAATACTGTTTATTATTGTTAAACTGTTATTATATAGCACATTTAGTATGTTATAGTGCAGCGTGACACGTGAAATGTCCGACTGCCTCGTTAACAGACAACTGGATCCAGGCAGCTGGCTCTCTTCCAACACAGATGCAGGTAAGGTGTAGAATAATTAAATATGAGAATCAAAATATATTCCATCAGCTATAGTTCAGAAAGTGGTGCGTGTGTCCACTGTCCAGTCCACCGCCATTGTTAAAATGCCGGCTGTCTGCGCGTGCGTGCTGCGTGCATGTGTTCAAACAAAAGCTCCGCGGGAGATGTTTACATTATCAACGGGGGGTCAGCGAAAAACTTCCACCTTGAGAACTGGATCAGAAAAGTATCGGAGTCAAAGAGGGGGGCCAGCAGCGTCGTGTAGGCGACAAGCAAAGTCGCAAAGAGAAAGTAGCGGTTACACTCAAAATACGCGCCGTGTAAACTGGCCCTTAGTTATCAACGTGATTACTCTTTATTTTAATCACCAACACAGACCCTGTGACCGGGTCGGACCGGGTGCAGCCGAGTCCGCTGCTCATCTTCTAAAATAGCGCTTATTAAACACATAACAGCGGAGTTATGAATTATAGTTGTGTCCTCAACTTTAAAAACAAAACCAGAGTTGTTAGTGCACTAAAAACAGCGTAAAAGGAAAAAGGAGCTGCTGGCACTAGCAGCCAGAACTCAGATAAAAACGGAGCAGGTGGATCTCTGAGCTTCACCCGTCTGCATCTCCACACACACAGCTCAGCTCAGCTCTGAAGGGGGCAGGACACGGCGCAGTACTGCGCTGAAACCACGCCCACGCGCTGACACTCCCCCACCGTTTCAGAGCAAGCCACAATCATGTTTTTTTTATGATTTTGGAGACTTAATTTTATAAGGTAAACAATGTTTTTAATCTGTCAGATTTATATGGGTGATTAATAACACATATTTATGCCATGTGACAAACTCAAAACACAAATTTAATTTTACTTTACATGGTCTTTAAAAGACAAAAGGTCCACAACAAACTGTGTTGCATTTCACAAAGAACTGTGCCTCCCCCATCACTGAAGCTACTGGAAAAGACTGCTGTGAAACTCAAAGATGGTAGACAACCTTAAACTTATAGAAACCACAGCATTATGTTTACAATGGAACGGTACAGAATTGTTGTTGTTTTGTTTTTACTTGATTTATAAATTATATATTTTATTCATTATATAACACTATTCTTTCAATTCCTATATCCTTTATTTTTACTTTTCATACTTTTTGTGCGTTCACAATATATTTTACTGATATCTGACGTCACTGATATCTTTATCACCGAACAGGAAAAAAAAAAGCTCAGAATGACAGAAAGCCATCCCAGGGCCGGAAACTTTAATCCGTGAAACTGCAACTAAAATCATCCATCCATTATCTTTTACCCGCTTCTTCCATTTTTGGGTCACGGGGGTCGCCGGTGTTACACCATATTCTGTGACCTATCGTACATTGTGACCATAGGGGGTGCTGTTGCATTTTTACATCATACTTTGCAATAACTGATTAACACTGTCGTATTCTGTTACGTCTATATTTCCATCATAATCATGATTTTACTAGGCAGATGTTAATTTTTTTATTTTTTGGAGGAATGAGGCTGACTCTCTTGCCTTCCTCCAAAGAATAAAAAGTAAAATCTGATCACTAATATCATGACTATTATGAAAATATAGATGGTAACACAATATGATAGTGTTAATCAAATATTTATTTATAAAATGTCCATCCATCCATCCATCTTCTTCCGCTTATCCGGGGTCGGGTCACGGGGGTAGCAGCCTAAGTAGGGAGGCCCAGACTTCCCTCTCCCCAGCCACTTGGAGCAGCTCCTCCGGGGGAATCCCAAGGCGTTCCCAGGCCAGCCGAGAAACATAGTCCCTCCAGCGTGTCCTGGGTCTTCCTCTGGGTCTCCTCCCGGTGGGACATGCCCGGAACACCTCACCAGGGAGGCGTCCAGGAGGCATCCTAACCAGATGCCCGAGCCACCTCAACTGGCTCCTCTCGATGTGGAGAAGCAGCGGCTCTACTCCGAGTCCCTCCCGGATGACTGAGCTTCTCACCCTATCTCTAAGGGAGAGTCCAGCCACCCTGCGGAGAAAACTCATTTCAGCCGCTTGTATCCGAGATCTTGTTCTTTCGGTCATAACCCAAAGCTCATGACCATAGATGAGGGTGGGAACGTAGATCGATCGGTAAATTGAGAGCTTTGCCTTTTGACTCAGCTCTCTCTTCACCACGACAGACCGGTACAGCGCCCGCTTCACTGCGGACGCTGCACCTATCCGCCTATCGATCTCACGCTCCAGTTTTCCCTCATTCGTGAACAAGATCCCGAGATACTTAAACTCCTCCACTTGGGGCAGGACCTCCTCCCCGACCCGGAGAGGGCATGCTACCCTTTTCCGGCTCAAGACCATGGCCTCGGATTTGGAGGAACTGATCCTCATCCCGGCCGCATCACACTCGGCTGCAAACCGCTCCAGTGAAAGTTGTAAATCACGAACTGATGAAGCCAGTAGGACCACATCATCTGCAAAAAACAGAGAAGCGATTCTAAGGCCACCAAAACGGATCCTCTCAACACCTTGGCTGCGCCTAGAAATTCTGTCCATAAAAGTTATGAACAGAATCGGTGACAAAGGGCAACCTTGGCGGAGTCCAACTCTCACCGGAAACGAGCCTGACTTACTGCCGGCAATGCGGACCAAGCTCTGACACCGGTCGTACAGGGACCTAACAGCCCTTATCAAAGGGCCTGGTACCCCATACTCCCGGAGTACCCCCCACAGAACCCCCCGAGGGACGCGGTCGAATGCCTTCTCCAAGTCCACAAAGCACATGTAAACTGGTTGGGCAAACTCCCACGCACCCTCCAGGACCCTGCTGAGGGTGTAGAGCTGGTCCAGTGTTCCACGACCAGGACGAAAACCACACTGCTCCTCCTGAATCCGAGGTTCGACTATCCGACGGACCCTCCTCTCCAGAACCCCTGAATAGACCTTACCAGGGAGGCTTAAGAGTGTGATCCCCCTATAGTTGGAACACACCCTACGGTCCCCCTTTTTGAATAGGGGAACCACCACCCCAGTCTGCCAATCCAAGGGAACTGCCCCCGATGTCCACGCGATATTGCAGAGTCGCGTAAGCCAACACAACCCTACAACATCCAGAGCCCTAAGGAACTCCGGGCGAATCTCATCCACCCCCGGAGCCTTGCCACCGCGGAGCTTTTTAACCACCTCGGCGACCTCAGCACCAGAGATCGGAGAACCCGACCCAAAGTCCCCAGGCTCCGCTTCCTCAGTGGAAGACGTGCCAGTAGGATTGAGGAGGTCTTCGAAGTATTCCGCCCACCGACTCACAACATCCCGAGTTGAGGTCAGCAGCACGCCACCCCCACCATAAATGGTGTTGGTCGCGTACCTCTTTCCCCCCCTGAGACGCCGGATGGTGGACCAGAATCGCCTCGAAGCCGTACGGAAGTCATTCTCCATGGCCTCTCCGAACTCCTCCCACGCCCGAGTTTTTGCCTCAGCAACCACCCGAGCCGCATGCCGCTTGGACTGCCGGTACCTATCAGCTGCTTCCGGGGTCCCACAAGCCAAAAAGGCCCAATAGGACTCCTTCTTCAGCCTGACAGCATCCCTCACTGCCGGTGTCCACCACCGGGTTCGAGGGTTGCCACCACGACAGGCACCAACAACCTTGCGGCCACAGCTCCGATAAGCTGCCTCGACAATAGAGGCGCGGAACATGGCCCACTCGGACTCCATGTCCCCCGCCTCCCTCGGAACGTGTTCAAAGCTCTCCCGGAGGTGGGAGTTAAAGCTCCGTCTTACGGGAGACTCTGCCAGACGTTCCCAGCAGACCCTCACAATACGTTTGGGTCTGCCAGGTCTGACCGGCATCCTCCCCCACCATCGGAGCCAACTCACCACCAGGTAGTGGTCAGTTGACAGCTCCGCCCCTCTCTTCACCCGAGTGTCCAAGACATGCGGCCGCAGATCAGATGAGACGACAACAAAGTCGATCATCGAACTGCGACCTAGGGTGTCCTGGTGCCAAGAGCACATATGGACACCCTTATGCCTGAACATGGTGTTCGTTATGGACAATCCATGACGAGCACAGAAGTCCAATAACAGAACACCACTCGGGTTCAGATCAGGGGGGCCGTTCCTCCCAACCACACCCCTCCAGGTCTCACTGTCATTGCCCACGTGAGCGTTGAAGTCCCCCAGTAGAACAAGGGAGTCCCCAGGAGGCGCACTCTCCAATACCCCCTCCAAGGACTCCAAAAAGGGTGGGTAGTCTGAGCTGCCGTTTGGTGCATAGGCACAAACAACAGTCAGAGCCCGTCCCCCCACACGTAGGCGAAGGGAGGCTACCCTCTCGTTCACCGGGGTGAACCCCAACGTACAGGCACCAAGATGGGGGGCAACCAGTATGCCCACTCCTGCTCGGCGCCTCTCACCAGGGGCAACTCCAGAGTGGAAGAGTGTCCAACCCCTCTCAAGGAAACTGGTTCCAGAGCCAGAGCCATGCGTTGAGGTGAGTCCGACTATTTCTAGTCGGAAACTCTCAACCTCACACACTAGCTCAGGCTCCTTCCCCACCAGAGAGGTGACATTCCATGTCCCAATGGCCAGCTTCTGTAGCCGAGGATCAGACCGCCAGGGTCCCCGCCCTCGGCCACCACCCATCTCACATTGCACCCGACCCCTTTGGCCCCTCCCACAGGTGGTGAGCCCATGGGAAGGGGGACCCACGTCTCCTCTTCGGGCTGTGCCCGGCCGGGCTCCATGGGTAAAAGCCCGGCCACCAGGCGCTCGCCAGCGTGCCCCACCTCCGGGCCTGGCTCCAGAGTGGAGCCCCGGTGACCCGCGTCCGGGCGAGGGAAAACTTAGTCCATTTATTGTACTCGTCATAACGAAGCTGAAGTTAGCTTCCGATTCCAGCTTCCGATTCGGCAAATGACTAAAGGGATATTACAACTAATTTTTCAGTACCTTGAGCGGGTTTAATCTGCTCTAGCTCAAAAACTACAACACCTAGACTCTTCAAACCAGGACTATATTAATCTACACTAATAGAAGAATATATAAAACTAAGTTTGAGCTTTGTGAAACCTTTTCTGATTTGTGAAACTTGGCCAAAGTTAGTTTTTCATCATTTTTAGTCTACTGTACCATATTTGACCCGGTCTAGCTCAGAAACCACAAGACCTAGACTCTTCAAACCTGGGGCCTCATGTACAAAGACTTGCGTGGATTTCCTACTGAAAAGTGACGTACGGTCAAATCCAGAAAAGTGTGTACGCACAAAAAAATCCAGATGTATCAAACTGTGCGTACACCGGAATCCACGCACATTCCTTTTGTACATCACAACCAACGTGGAACTGAGCGCACGTGAGACACCTCCCCTGACACGCCTTCATTTACATATGTTAAACAGATGCAAATTACTTCCTGCATGTGTGAAGGACATGTTTGTTTGATCCCTGCGCGATCAGAAATCATTTCTAGATTCAGGAAAATAATGAATTTAATATAATATGAGTGAGGAAAAAATCCTAAGTAAGAATAGTAATAAAATGTGTTCATCACGCAAAGAACGAGTGATTGTGTGTCGGTATTTGTGTGTGCGCGCACCCTGCTTTGGTGCGCAACGGCTCATCCATTCATTCTGAGTGAAAATATTAACTTTGCGCACGAGTTTATTACCATAATTACTGTAAACACAGAGGAACTTGGATGTTTGGTTGAACATAGATCTTTGTTTATTTAATAGATGACATGAAGAAACGGGTCTGTGCGTCTCAGTGGAGAGTTTTCATGACATGACGTGATGTTGGAGTCTCCAAACGCTGCGCGCAGCGCGCGCCACAGCCTTGTGCGCAATCTGTTTGTCTGTGAAGCTGTTACTCTCCAACAAGTTATATATGGTGTACTTTCACGTGTCATTTTGGAGAAATCTACAATAAACGCAGATCATGAATCACCTCCAGCTGCCGTGTAACCGGTGAGGGTGCGCGCGCGCTCCAAAGCGCGACCACTCAGCCTTTGGAATCATATAGATGAGACATTCCATTGATCAGGCTTTGTGTGGACTGGACAGCCCTGATCGGCCTGCAGCTCCCTCATAGCTCGGGAACAGTTTGATCGCTGCTTATGTGCACGCGTGTCCAGAGCGCAGCAGTGCCAAACTGAAAAATGATTATTTCTGAAAACGGCTGATAAGCCATATCCTAGATCAGAAAATTATATCTGTTTATAAATAAATGCTCTGCGTGTTACACTATTATATCCTCCAGTAAGGCTGAATGAATCCGTTCCTGTTGAATTTATTTTTGGCACAACTTTGCGCGTGCTTTATTTAACTGCGTCATGTGGATATACTTGTTAATCGTGTGTTTGGTGGGAATATTAATCATTTTCACATCATGAACAGTTTAATAATAATAATAATAATAATAATAATAATAATAATAATGAATTCAATTTATAACGCACTTTTCATTAATGAAAATCTCAAAGTGCTACAAGGTGCAACAGAATTAAATGTCAATAAAACATTTAATAAACAATTAAAATCAACAACAGTATCAGCTAAGATCAAAAGTAGAATCATGAGGAGTAGAGTATGCTCGGTTGAAAAGAAAGGTCTTCAAGCCGCTCTTAAAGTCAACCACAGACTGTGGGGCTTCAGTTTCTCTGAATCACCTGTAAGTGTCGCCAAAGGAACAAGAACCACAGAAACGTGCGTACGCGTGCTCGGGAGCTGGCGTGGAAATGTACCTGGATGCGCACATATTCACGTTCAGTTCAGTTTTGATACATACAGGGTTTTGCGTGGATAGTGACGCACGCAAGGTTTTTGTGCGCACGCACGGTTGATACATGAGGCCCCTGGACTATATTAATCTAGACTAATAGAAGAATATATAAAACTAAGTTTGAGCTTTGTGAAACGTTTTTCTGATTTGTGAAACTTGGCCAAAGTTAGTTTTTCATCATTTTTAGGCTACTGTACCATATTTGACCCGGTCTAGCTCAGAAACCACAAGACCTAGACTCTTCAAACCAGGACTATATTAATCTAGACTAATAGAAGAATATATAAAACTAAGTTTGAGCTTTGTGAAACGTTTTTCTGATTTGTGAAACTTGGCCAAAGTTAGTTTTTCATCATTTTTAGTCTACTGTACCATATTTGACCCGGTCTAGCTCAGAAACCACAAGACCTAGACTCTTCAAACCAGGACTATATTAATCTAGACTAATAGAAGAATATATAAAACTAAGTTTGAGCTTTGTGAAACGTTTTTCTGATTTGTGAAACTTGGCCAAAGTTAGTTTTTCATCATTTTTAGTCTACTGTACCATATTTGACCCGGTCTAGCTCAGAAACCACAAGACCTAGACTCTTCAAACCAGGACTATATTAATCTACACTAATAGAAGAATATATAAAACTAAGTTTGAGCTTTGTGAAACCTTTTTCTGATTTGTGATACTTGGCCAAAGTTAGTTTTTCATAATTTTTAGTCTACTGTACCATATTTGACCCGGTCTAGCTCAAAAACTACAACACCTAGACTCTTCAAACCAGAACTGTATTAATCTAGACTAATAGAAGAATATACAAAACTAAGTTTGAGCTTTGTGAAACCTTTTTCTGATTTGTGAAACTTGGCCAAAGTTAGTTTTTCATCATTTTTAGTCTACTGTACCATATTTGACCCGGTCTAGCTCAGAAACCACAAGACCTAGACTCTTCAAACCAGGACTATATTAATCTAGACTAATAGAAGAATATATAAAACTAAGTTTGAGCTTTGTGAAACGTTTTTCTGATTTGTGAAACTTGGCCAAAGTTAGTTTTTCATCATTTTTAGTCTACTGTACCATATTTGACCCGGTCTAGCTCAGAAACCACAAGACCTAGACTCTTCAAACCAGGACTATATTAATCTAGACTAATAGAAGAATATATAAAACTAAGTTTGAGCTTTGTGAAACGTTTTCTGATTTGTGAAACTTGGCCAAAGTTAGTTTTTCATCATTTTTAGTCTACTGTACCATATTTGACCCGGTCTAGCTCAGAAACCACAAGACCTAGACTCTTCAAACCAGGACTATATTAATCTAGACTAATAGAAGAATATATAAAACTAAGTTTGAGCTTTGTGAAACCTTTTTCTGATTTGTGAAACTTGGCCAAAGTTAGTTTTTCATCATTTTTAGTCTACTGTACCATATTTGACCCGGTCTAGCTCAAAAACTACAACACCTAGACTCTTCAAACCAGGACTATATTAATATACACTAATAGAATAATATATAAAACTAAGTTTGAGCTTTGTGAAACCTTTTTCTGATTTGTGAAACTTGGCCAAAGTTAGTTTTTCATCATTTTTAGTCTACTGTACCATATTTGACCCGGTCTAGCTCAGAAACCACAAAACCAAGACTCTTCAAACCAGGACTATATTAATCTAGACTAATAGAAGAATATATACAACTAAGTTTGAGCTTTGTGAAACGTTTTTCTGATTTGTGAAACTTGGCCAAATATAGTTTTTCATCATTTTTAGGCTACTGTACCATATTTGACCCGGTCTAGCTCAAAAACTACAACACCTAGACTCTTCAAACCAGGACTATATTAATCTACACTAATAGAAGAATATATAAAACTAAGTTTGAGCTTTGTGAAACCTTTTTCTGATTTGTGATACTTGGCCAAAGTTAGTTTTTCATAATTTTTAGTCTACTGTACCATATTTGACCCGGTCTAGCTCAAAAACTACAACACCTAGACTCTTCAAACCAGAACTGTATTAATCTAGACTAATAGAAGAATATACAAAACTAAGTTTGAGCTTTGTGAAACGTTTTTCTGATTTGTGAAACTTGGCCAAAGTTAGTTTTTCATCATTTTTAGGCTACTGTACCATATTTGACCCGGTCTAGCTCAAAAACTACAACACCTAGACTCTTCAAACCAGGACTATATTAATCTACACTAATAGAAGAATATATAAAACTAAGTTTGAGCTTTGTGAAACCTTTTTCTGATTTGTGATACTTGGCCAAAGTTAGTTTTTCATAATTTTTAGTCTACTGTACCATATTTGACCCGGTCTAGCTCAAAAACTACAACACCTAGACTCTTCAAACCAGAACTGTATTAATCTAGACTAATAGAAGAATATACAAAACTAAGTTTGAGCTTTGTGAAACGTTTTTCTGATTTGTGAAACTTGGCCAAAGTTAGTTTTTCATCATTTTTAGTCTACTGTACCATATTTGACCCGGTCTAGCTCAGAAACCACAAGACCTAGACTCTTCAAACCAGGACTATATTAATCTAGACTAATAGAAGAATATATAAAACTAAGTTTGAGCTTTGTGAAACGTTTTTCTGATTTGTGAAACTTGGCCAAAGTTAGTTTTTCATCATTTTTAGTCTACTGTACCATATTTGACCCGGTCTAGCTCAGAAACCACAAGACCTAGACTCTTCAAACCAGGACTATATTAATCTAGACTAATAGAAGAATATATAAAACTAAGTTTGAGCTTTGTGAAACCTTTTTCTGATTTGTGAAACTTGGCCAAAGTTAGTTTTTCATCATTTTTAGTCTACTGTACCATATTTGACCCGGTCTAGCTCAAAAACTACAACACCTAGACTCTTCAAACCAGGACTATATTAATATACACTAATAGAAGAATATATAAAACTAAGTTTGAGCTTTGTGAAACCTTTTTCTGATTTGTGAAACTTGGCCAAAGTTAGTTTTTCATCATTTTTAGTCTACTGTACCATATTTGACCCGGTCTAGCTCAGAAACCACAAGACCTAGACTCTTCAAACCAGGACTATATTAATCTAGACTAATAGAAGAATATATAAAACTAAGTTTGAGCTTTGTGAAACCTTTTTCTGATTTGTGAAACTTGGCCAAAGTTAGTTTTTCATCATTTTTAGTCTACTGTACCATATTTGACCCGGTCTAGCTCAGAAACCACAAGACCTAGACTCTTCAAACCAGGACTATATTAATCTAGACTAATAGAAGAATATATAAAACTAAGTTTGAGCTTTGTGAAACGTTTTTCTGATTTGTGAAACTTGGCCAAAGTTAGTTTTTCATCATTTTTAGTCTACTGTACCATATTTGACCCGGTCTAGCTCAGAAACCACAAGACCTAGACTCTTCAAACCAGGACTATATTAATCTAGACTAATAGAAGAATATATAAAACTAAGTTTGAGCTTTGTGAAACGTTTTTCTGATTTGTGAAACTTGGCCAAAGTTAGTTTTTCATCATTTTTAGTCTACTGTACCATATTTGACCCGGTCTAGCTCAAAAACTACAACACCTAGACTCTTCAAACCAGGACTATATTAATATACACTAATAGAAGAATATATAAAACTAAGTTTGAGCTTTGTGAAACGTTTTTCTGATTTGTGAAACTTGGCCAAAGTTAGTTTTTCATCATTTTTAGTCTACTGTACCATATTTGACCCGGTCTAGCTCAGAAACCACAAAACCAAGACTCTTCAAACCAGGACTATATTAATCTAGACTAATAGAAGAATATATACAACTAAGTTTGAGCTTTGTGAAACGTTTTTCTGATTTGTGAAACTTGGCCAAAGTTAGTTTTTCATCATTTTTAGGCTACTGTACCATATTTGACCCGGTCTAGCTCAAAAACTACAACACCTAGACTCTTCAAACCAGGACTATATTAATCTACACTAATAGAAGAATATATAAAACTAAGTTTGAGCTTTGTGAAACCTTTTTCTGATTTGTGATACTTGGCCAAAGTTAGTTTTTCATAATTTTTAGTCTACTGTACCATATTTGACCCGGTCTAGCTCAAAAACTACAACACCTAGACTCTTCAAACCAGAACTGTATTAATCTAGACTAATAGAAGAATATACAAAACTAAGTTTGAGCTTTGTGAAACGTTTTTCTGATTTGTGAAACTTGGCCAAAGTTAGTTTTTCATCATTTTTAGGCTACTGTACCATATTTGACCCGGTCTAGCTCAAAAACTACAACACCTAGACTCTTCAAACCAGGACTATATTAATCTACACTAATAGAAGAATATATAAAACTAAGTTTGAGCTTTGTGAAACCTTTTTCTGATTTGTGAAACTTGGCCAAAGTTAGTTTTGCATCATTTTTAGTCTACTGTACCATATTTGACCCGGTCTAGCTCAGAAACCACAAGACCCAGACTCTTCAAACCAGGACTATATTAATCTAGACTAATAGAAGAATATATAAAACTAAGTTTGAGCTTTGTGAAACGTTTTTCTGATTTGTGAAACTTGGCCAAAGTTAGTTTTTCATCATTTTTAGTCTACTGTACCATATTTGACCCGGTCTAGCTCAGAAACCACAAGACCTAGACTCTTCAAACCAGGACTATATTAATCTAGACTAATAGAAGAATATATAAAACTAAGTTTGAGCTTTGTGAAACGTTTTTCTGATTTGTGAAACTTGGCCAAAGTTAGTTTTTCATCATTTTTAGTCTACTGTACCATATTTGACCCGGTCTAGCTCAGAAACCACAAGACCTAGACTCTTCAAACCAGGACTATATTAATCTAGACTAATAGAAGAATATATAAAACTAAGTTTGAGCTTTGTGAAACCTTTTTCTGATTTGTGAAACTTGGCCAAAGTTAGTTTTTCATCATTTTTAGTCTACTGTACCATATTTGACCCGGTCTAGCTCAAAAACTACAACACCTAGACTCTTCAAACCAGGACTATATTAATATACACTAATAGAAGAATATATAAAACTAAGTTTGAGCTTTGTGAAACCTTTTTCTGATTTGTGAAACTTGGCCAAAGTTAGTTTTTCATCATTTTTAGTCTACTGTACCATATTTGACCCGGTCTAGCTCAGAAACCACAAGACCTAGACTCTTCAAACCAGGACTATATTAATCTAGACTAATAGAAGAATATATAAAACTAAGTTTGAGCTTTGTGAAACCTTTTTCTGATTTGTGAAACTTGGCCAAAGTTAGTTTTTCATCATTTTTAGTCTACTGTACCATATTTGACCCGGTCTAGCTCAAAAACTACAACACCTAGACTCTTCAAACCAGGACTATATTAATCTACATTAATAGAAGAATATATAAAACTAAGTTTGAGCTTTGTGAAACGTTTTTCTGATTTGTGAAACTTGGCCAAAGTTAGTTTTTCATCATTTTTAGTCTACTGTACCATATTTGACCCGGTCTAGCTCAGAAACCACAAGACCTAGACTCTTCAAACCAGGACTATATTAATCTAGACTAATAGAAGAATATATAAAACTAAGTTTGAGCTTTGTGAAACGTTTTTTCTGATTTGAGAAACTTGGCCAAAATTAGTTTTTCATCATTTTTAGTCTACTGTACCATATTTGACCCGGTCTAGCTCAAAAACTACAACACCTAGACTCTTCAAACCAGGACTATATTAATATACACTAATAGAAGAATATATAAAACTAAGTTTGAGCTTTGTGAAACGTTTTTCTGATTTGTGAAACTTGGCCAAAGTTAGTTTTTCATCATTTTTAGTCTACTGTACCATATTTGACCCGGTCTAGCTCAGAAACCACAAAACCAAGACTCTTCAAACCAGGACTATATTAATCTAGACTAATAGAAGAATATATAAAACTAAGTTTGAGCTTTGTGAAACGTTTTTCTGATTTGTGAAACTTGGCCAAAGTTAGTTTTTCATCATTTTTAGGCTACTGTACCATATTTGACCCGGTCTAGCTCAAAAACTACAACACCTAGACTCTTCAAACCAGGACTATATTAATCTAGACTAGGATGACACAGAAGAACATCAACAAGCAAACCATTATTTCTGTGAGTCTGTCATACATGTCATTCTGCATTTTGCTGGAACTGTTCCTCTTTGGTCAGGCATCATGATTAAAAGTCTTGGCAAAACTCGGGACAGCAACGCTGTTGTGGAGAACTGGTTTCGTACCACAAAAACAGTGATTCTGAAGTACAAACTGCATCGCAGAGCAGGTGATTTTATGCAAGTACAACAGGAATTTGTTACAGGCAGACTAAAGGGACTAAGATTTTTGAAAAAGAAAAGAAAATCCAACTCAGAAGACAAAGAAAAAACAGAGACATCAGACACACTCCCATTATCCCAAGAAGAAAAATGGAAAAAAAGAAGTTCTTCTCGAAAGAAAAAATCTAAGTATTTCAGTTCACCCCTCCAACCAAGAAAGTTAAAATAACTCAAACACAAAAAGGATGCTGTCCAAACTAGGGAGGGGAAGGAAAGCTTGGAAATGAAACAATAACCATGACGAATACGTGCACAATTGACAATCTCCTATACATCCATCATTTTGTCATAACATATTACTGGCACTGAAAACATTTTAATCAGAAAATGGCAAAAAATAAAAAAGTATCATATATGTACAGTGCAAGAGATAAGTATGATTCCTTGTCAATTTTGTAAGTTTGGCCACTTACAAAGACATGAACAGTATATAATTTTAAGGATATGTTAATTTTAATAGTGAGAGATAGAATATAAAAAAATCCATAAAATCACATTGTTTTAATTGTATAAGTTGTTTTTATTTTTTCATAAAAATATTAGGATTTTATCCCATACCAACCATTAAAGGGGTAATATCATGTTAAAGCAAGTTTTTTAATAACCTCATAACCCTGCTTTGAAAGAAGTGTTAACACAATGGACTGATGACCTGTAATGTAATGTATCAAACTTAATCAAATAATTATCTGGTTTATAACAATTCTCAATCTTACAGGTTTGAGCCAGCAGCTGCTACTTATCACTTTGCCTCAAGAAATCACTTTGTGGCATTCCACAAACTAGGAACTGACAAACAATGGCATTTCTATGACGGCATACTAGGAGAACGTAGGAGTAGAGATGTTGGAGTTACAGCGATAACCATAAATAAAATATTTACAAGTAAAGCCAGTGTTGGACACATTGTGTTCATCAGGGTAAGTATTCACAGTTAATAAGAACACCATCAAGGCAATTCAGCAAAGTTGGATTCATAAATAACATAAATGATAGATCCTTTGGAATGCACTTTGTGTATGATTTCACTTTTATTTTTAAATTTCAGTTCTATTTTATGGAGAAAAAAAATTAAATTAATATTTGTATTTAGGACAAAGCAGCTGAAGCAGTTCAAGCAAGACGTGAAAGGAATGAAGAGCTTGTGGACTTCATTGTAGACCAGAGAGGTGTTGAGAATAGTCTTAAAGTAAGGCCTTACTTTTGTTGATCTATTACAGATTAATGCTTACAATGCACTTCTATTACTTTTAGGGTGTTTCTAACAATTCAGTTAAGTGTATTACTATATTTTGTTTCTTCATTACATACCCTTATATGAGAAAACAACACACACTGGTTGTTTGTGATGCAAAAATTAAGTAACCATTTAATGGAATTAGTAACAGCAAAGAAATAGATGAATTGGGCAGCAAAAATACTACAACAACATTCTGTTCACATAAAACATGAAAAGGTTGGTGTACTGTTTCACATTAAATAAATTTGCTTTGTAACACTTACATATATTCAAAAATAAAAGATTTTGCCAATCACTTTAAAACACAGTACCAAAATGGATAACTGTAAATTTTTATTCAAAATCACCTTTGGAGGCTCAACTAATCTTGTTGTAAAATAAGAGACCTCAGAAAAGAAAGTTAATTCTCAATAGTCCAGGTATCAAATCCGCTCATTCTCAATCAGTTCATCTGGACAGTTTCTTTTTAGCAGAAACGTTTCACCCTCACTCCAGAGGGCTTCCTCAGTCAGAGTAGTCCAAAGCACACTGAAGTTAACCCACCAAGTAAGCAACTTATGTGGACCAACCAGTTTGCTGTAGCCAAGATGGTTTCTGGGGGCGTGTCCCTCGTCGACTCCTCCCAGGCAGGCAGACATGTCCAAAGTGGTTCAAGACAAGAAAGTTAATTCTCAATAGTCCAGGTATCAAATCCGCTCATTCTCAATCAGTTCATCTGGACAGTTTCTTTTTAGCAGAAACGTTTCACCCTCACTCCAGAGGGCTTCCTCAGTCAGAGTAGTCCAAAGCACACTGAAGTTAACCCACCAAGTAAGCAACTTATGTGGACCAACCAGTTTGCTGTAGCCAAGATGGTTTCTGGGGGCGTGTCCCTCGTCGACTCCTCCCAGGCAGGCAGACATGTCCAAAGTGGTTCAAGACAAGAAAGTTAATTCTCAATAGTCCAGGTATCAAATCCGCTCATTCAAGCGGATTTGATACCTGGACTATTGAGAATTAACTTTCTTGTCTTGAACCACTTTGGACATGTCTGCCTGCCTGGGAGGAGTCGACGAGGGACACGCCCCCAGAAACCATCTTGGCTACAGCAAACTGGTTGGTCCACATAAGTTGCTTACTTGGTGGGTTAACTTCAGTGTGCTTTGGACTACTCTGACTGAGGAAGCCCTCTGGAGTGAGGGTGAAACGTTTCTGCTAAAAAGAAACTGTCCAGATGAACTGATTGAGAATGAGCGGATTTGATACCTGGACTATTGAGAATTAACTTTCTTGTCTTGAACCACTTTGGACATGTCTGCCTGCCTGGGAGGAGTCGACGAGGGACACGCCCCCAGAAACCATCTTGGCTACAGCAAACTGGTTGGTCCACATAAGTTGCTTACTTGGTGGGTTAACTTCAGTGTGCTTTGGACTACTCTGACTGAGGAAGCCCTCTGGAGTGAGGGTGAAACGTTTCTGCTAAAAAGAAACTGTCCAGATGAACTGATTGAGAATGAGCGGATTTGATACCTGGACTATTGAGAATTAACTTTCTTGTCTTGAACCACTTTGGACATGTCTGCCTGCCTGGGAGGAGTCGACGAGGGACACGCCCCCAGAAACCATCTTGGCTACAGCAAACTGGTTGGTCCACATAAGTTGCTTACTTGGTGGGTTAACTTCAGTGTGCTTTGGACTACTCTGACTGAGGAAGCCCTCTGGAGTGAGGGTGAAACGTTTCTGCTAAAAAGAAACTGTCCAGATGAACTGATTGAGAATGAGCGGATTTGATACCTGGACTATTGAGAATTAACTTTCTTGTCTTTTTATTCAAAATCACCTTTGGAGGCTCTACTAATCTTGTTGTAAAATAAGAGACCTCAGAAAGTAATTGCGTTTGTCTTTTTATTTTAAAGGACATTCTATCCGGCACAGTGACTCCACATTTTACATTGAAAGAAAGGTGGGTTCCAATCTTTATTGATGATGAGGCACAACTCGACAGAATCATGAAATACCTGTCAGACTTGATGGACAGCTGCAACGACATGTCATCTGAAGTTCAGAGCATGATCTCTTTAGACAGGATAAAGTACATGCTGGTTGTCATGTTGTCAGAGGTAAGCTACCGTTGTAATTATTAAATGTTTAACATTAACATGTAGTTCATCATTAATAATACATTTAAAAATTAAATGTATTCAATAAGTTCAAAAATCAGAATTTGGATTACATATAAGGTGTAAATTTTATTGTGAACATTAATCAATTACCTCAGTCAACAGTAATATGACAATTATTTAGGGACAATAAAACATATACTTAAGTAAGGAATGACACACTTTAAGGTGAGTAAGTGTTGTTGCATGTGTATCAGAGCCATATAAAGTGAGAGTTGCGACACTTCCATAGAGGTCCGTTGTAAGAATGGAATGCGGAAGTCACGTGGGTCATGGAGGGGGCGATTCGTTCCATGGCTGTTTTACAGTCTGACTCTGCCTGCAGTAGAGCTCCGTCGCCGCCAGAGGGCGCAGCTCCACAAGGTTTCCATAGCCGTTGTTTGGAACGATTGACCGCCTGTCGGCGACTTCAAAGAGTGTCAGAACTCTCTATATATACGGCTCTGGGGCCTCATGTACAAAGACTTGCGTAGATTTCTTACTGAAAAGTCACGTACGGACAAATCCAGAAAAGTGTCCACGCACAAAAAAATCCAGATTTATCAAACTGTGCGTACACCGGTATCCACGCACATTCCTTATGTACAACACAATCAACGTGGAATTCAGCGCACATGAGAGAGTGGCCGACTCCGCCTTTGACACGCCTCCGTATGAATATGCAAAGTCATTCAAATATGCCATGCACGACAGGAATGTCGTCTCTGCTCCATTGCAAATCATGTCGGAACGTGGAAAAAAGAGGAACTTCACGGACTGTGAACAGGAATCACTTCTGAGTGAGGCAGAGAAGCACGGAAAAAGGTTTTATTCGGCACGCCTAGCGCAAAACATACCATCCACTTTTAAACAAGAAGTTGACCCATCTGCTCTAACATGCCTGTATAGGTTAGTGGTGAGCGCGCCCGCCCTTCGTCCCAAAGGTCGTGAGATCGACTCCCCCTTGGTACAACGTTTTTTTTTTTCATTCCAGATTTAAAGAACACAGGAAAACTATTTAATAAAACAACAAGAAATAGAACAATACATGAAATGAAAGGAAGCAGACGATTTCTTGTTTTGTAAATAGTTTTCATGTGTATTTAAATCTGGAACGAAAAAAAAAAAAGAGAAACGTTGTACCATGCGAGATTCGAACTCATGACCTTTGGAACTAAAGGCAACCGCGCTACACACTGACCTAAACGTAGGCGTGTTGGTACAGCTTGGTTAACTTCTTATTTAAAGAAATCACATCTCATTGTTGTCAATATCGTTGCCACTATTTGGCGCATGCTTTTATATCCACTCATCTAATTGCGTCCATGTGGATGTAATAATTGTTAATCATGTGTGTTTGGTGGGATTTATGATTATTTTCATATCATGGACACAGTTTCTCTGAATAACCTGTAAGTGTCGCCAAAGGAAATATAACCACAGAAACGTGCGTACGCAAGCAGGGGAGCAGCCGTGGATTTGTACGTGGATGCGCAGATATTCCCGTTCATATCAGATTTGATACATACGCCACTTTGCGTGGAAAGTGACGTGCGCAATGTTTTTGTGCGTGCGCACGGTTGATACATGAGGCCCCTGATGTGTATCATATGACAAACCAACATTCACTTATGCACATATCTTAAGTTACATTGCCAATTCATACATGTCATCCTCTTTTATTTATGTTTTTCTTCTTGGTCATTGGCTAAAAAAAAAGGCTACGAGTAGTATATAAACAATTAAAAAATATCCTTTGTGTGGAATGTCCAGTGGTTTCACAGATACGTATGAATAAATGAGGAGAAGCAGCGCCTGAAATAAGGATAAATGTTATAAAAGTGCTAAGTAAAATGGAAGGTTTGTGATCAATCTGTATTATGAATGAAATAAATATTTGGATATTTTCAAATAACACATTTTTATGTAACACAGGCAACTATAAATGCATTGGTCAACAAAAGAGCGCTGACCAGGGCTGAGGCTGTGGACCTGATTGAGCATTGCCAGATGGAGGAGAGGTAAGCAAATTAGAGTGTCTGAAGCTGTATTAGCATCTTTACTATTCATTATATTTAGACAAGTAATTTTTTATTTTTTCATAAT
>JBBPBX010052260.1:7712-24275 GCA_038048925.1 Garcialebias charrua
CCCACGCCCCACGTCGACCACCGCTCGTGGCGCGCGGCCCCCCCGCCCCCGATGGTCCGTGCGCGCCGCACAAGTGGGTCCTCTGCTGAGCTGCACACACACACACACACAGCTCCGCTGCAGAGAGGGGGAAAAAAAAGCGAAACCAGCTTATACAGTTGTTTCATGTCATTTTTAATATAAACTGCCTGTTGGCTGTGGGTGCACACAGATGTCATCTGTATTCTGTGTGGATCGCGCATCTTGCATTGAAGTGGGTCATCAGAAGTGGGTCTGCGCGGCTCATATCCGGGGCTGAACTATGATCAAAAGTGAGTCAAGACCGCGTTTGTGTGTTTTCTGACGCATGAAAGCCGGAATGAATGGACACTTCCTGCTTGCGGTGACAGGAAACTATATCCTTATATGGTGTTTTGAAGGGTGGGAATTATGTAAATAACCTCTCGCGTGCACGAGCAGCTGGGTAGAACAGGTGGGATCCATTAAATTTACGCAGCCCGTTTACACACTTTTCCTGGGGATAGAAGAGTTTGTTGAATCTGACGTGGCATGTTCGTACGAACGCTTCGTACGAACAAAAGTAGGAGAAATTTAGGATAAAAATACGAACAGTTTCGTGAATGAGGGCCATTGTTTTTAGAAAGGACGGGAGACAGAAAGCAAGTTATGTCTAGAACTTTTCCTTCGTTCCAAAAACAGTTCAACAAATACGCACGGATTGTTCAGTCAACTTTAGACACTTATTCTGCATAGAGCAGACAGTTTAAAGCAAGATCATTCTGAGATGTTCTCTTAACTTTGGCATATTTAAAATATACCAGCTTAGTAAAATCATCATTAAATGACAAAAATATACTGTTGATCAATTCTGAATTAACACACATTAAAGAGAAAGTTCAATCTGATTAATTGGTGTCCATTAACTCAAAATAATTGTAACAAAAATAGTGTCCACTTATGTCCTTGAGAGCTTCAAGAAAGTGTAACACTGAGAGTTTAAGAGAGATGTGGAGAGGTTTAACTCCAATACGGACATGAGGGTCCTATATCTCTACAGTCCCCCTTTTTGGAAATCATCGCCTGTCCGTGGGGATGAGTTCCAATACGAAAGGATACCACCGAATGTCTCTGACCTCCATGTAATCCAGCAAGTGGAAGAAAAAAAAAGTCGAAAAAAAAAAGTTCAAAATTATACTTCCATAATGTTTTTGGAAATTCCATACTGTTCGTAGGTAATCCCATTGCGGTAAGCTTTCAATCCTTTGGAAAACATAGTCTGTTAACCCATGGAAAACTGAGTCTGTGATCCCTTGGAAAACAAAGTCTTATAATCCACAACGGTACTTCCACAACGATGGGGTTATTGATTTCATCAGCAAGAATGGATTTTAATCAGCATGTAGAGGGGATCCCTCGATTGAAGCAGAGGAGGCGGCCCTTGGATGAAGGTTGAAGACCAACGTTGGATCAGCAGGTCCCCACATCGAAGGTTGCAGGCTGGATGGCTTCCAGTCGGTGCCACCCTGGTTCAATGTGTCATGCAATTATGTGGTTTTAGGTGGGCTTATGATTGGGATTCTACATTAGGCCTTACCTATATGCACCTGGTATGTAAGCTATCATGGATTAGATCAGCTAAAATTACCAATTAAGGGGTGGATCAATGCTGTAAAAATCAGATATAGGGATCTATACCTATAGAAATGTGGAGGGCTTCTGTAACGAAGGCCTCTTCTTTCAAACTATTCCTCCATTCATTATTTAGTTTAGGTTAAACTAAAATAAAAAAATGAAATCTAGTTTGGTCTAAATGTCTGTTGTCTTTTAGACGAACGACGCAAGATTTGGTATTCCCTATAAATTTTGAAGTCTATGGCGAGACTCATCAAAATGAATAGATCTAGAATAGAAACGATCGAATCGGTCCTACCTAAATGATTGGGAGATCAGTGTAGATTATAGTACCTGAAGTAGTATTGATCTACAATGACTCTTCAAAGATTGAGATCTTTAACAAAATGAACAGCATGTTGGCATAGTTAAATCCATTTAAGTCTTCAACTAACATTAATCAAAACCTCTTTTGGCTGGGAGTGTTCAGAAAACAAATACAACTTCAATAACACAAAAGTAGCAATCAAGCCACTAGAAAACAACGTTTCACTACAACAAACTCACTCTGGTCGTCAGATTCCAACGTGTCACACACAAGAAAAACAGTTCTTAGCTTTATAACCGATGTCAATTAAATCATGCAGATTTAAACGGTTGTTAAGGTTAATTTTTGTTGTGGGTTTTATGCTTAGCGTTTCTAAGTTCTAGTTGGAACGGTTTCTTTTCGCAACTAGTATAGTTTAAACTGTTTAGTTTATTACTATCTTGTGCTTGGATGACCTTATTTTTCCATGAAGTCTTTGAGTTTGCGAGATCTTTGTCGTTTGTGGGATTATTGAAATCTTTGTCCTTGACATGGGCATGACCTAACATCACACCCCTGTGGCAGTGGCGGCTGGTGATTTTTTTTTATGGGGGGGCACCATAAAAAAATTTTAAGCATGTGTAGAAGTATGCATAATTATGTTTGTATACTGTAAAGTAAGTTTGTTCATGTTTTTATTTGTATATATCAGTTGTATCCATTTGTATAACACTATTATTAATAAAACATGGTTCATCTTCACCTTGTTTGAGGCATCAGTGTGAAAAGAGAATGGGAGTGTTCTGCTTCCACTTTTCAATTTTTGGACAACTTCTATCATATTCTGTTATAATTATTTTAGTAATACAAGTTCATAATGTAAATAGAATTGTGAGGGTCCAGACTTAAATAAGGACAAAGGTGTTCAAAAATCCACCAAATAATTCAATTTAATAGTTCCAAAAATAAACTAACAAATAATTAAATTTCTGTGAGAGTTCTACTGGCTGCAGCTCCTACCCAAGATGGCCGCCAATTACCACAGCTGCCGGTCATCTCCCTGAAGAGACCTTCAACTATATAAGGCTGCAGTCAAGTTCTACTCTTCGCTGGGGCATTGAGCTATTTATGGTATTTATGCTCTCAGCCTGTTTGTTTCCTCAAAAAGAGTTTCTAACCTTGTTCTCTGTGCCTCCAGTTCTCCTGTGTTCGTGGATCCCTTTCTGTTCTGGCTCGCCTTGGGTTCAGTTCCTGGTCCTCGTGCCTGATCCTCCAAGCCATCCATCTGTGGAGTGGAACTGGTTCACCATCCTCTGGACTCACTTGGATTCACTCTCACGCTCTACTCAAACCATCCAACCTGTAAGAGGAAAAACATCACGAATAATCAAAGGACCACTCTTATTCCAATCCATCTGACATCCTGTTTGTTTCTCAGGAGCTCCAGAGGATCACCTGTAAATAGTCACCTGCACAAAATAAACACTGTTTAATTTTCTATCTTGTGGAGTCTTGTCTCGTTCCGGGTCTCGTACCAATCTGGGTTTACTGAAATCATTACAATTTCAATGAAAAATAAATCAAAAGATAATAACAAATTTGGGCCCAACTTAAACAGGTCAACTCAAGTCTAACAAGGAGGAATGATTCCAGATTAGATTTTAAATAACTGATTTATGGGGAAGAAAAATGATTTATTTTACTGTGATCCACCTGATGAGCTCCACCTATACTTAAGGCTGCAGTCAAGTCATACTCTTCGCTGGAGCATTGATGCCTACTCATGGTATTTATGCTTCTAGCCAGTTTGTGAGTACAGTACTTTGAGAGACACTTACCTTGTTTTTTGTTGTGTTTCCAGTCCTCGTTTCCATCTTGGTCCTGGGACCAGTTCTCACCCACAATGGATTCCACCGTGGAGAATCAGCTAGAAGATATGCACCACCCATGGCCTTATTAAAAAAAAATATTGAAAGATTATTGAAAGACTATTCAGTACAGCAGGACAGATTCTCTCTCCCAAAAGAGACAGACTGGACAAAAAAAATTCTTCTGAACTTGAACAATAAATTCTTGCTGCAATATTAAAATGTGTCAGTTCATGGGACGTTAGGAGACAAGAGATGTTTCCAAATGACTCAACACTTGGGTCCAAGTTTTGCAAATGGTGTCAGGAAGTTAAAATATTGTTCACTATTGACCCATTACAAGGTTGACTAGACAGTATTTTAATCAGAGTTGATGACAAACTGGAGTTGAAGTGATCAATGTCTATTCCTTTGTTAGGTCTAATGCTCCTTTTTTCATCAGACAACTTTTACTTCAATGTTTTTACTGGTTTTATTTTGTGTTAAATAAAAAAATTCAGAGGTATAATCATTCCTCTTTCTTATTTTATTTAATGACATTTAACCTGCAGGTCATCCCTGAAATTCTGACGCACACAGAATCACAAGCCCAAGTGTGAACGGTGTCACACAATAAAAACATGCACTATCTGCAGCATTGTTCTTTAAACTGGAACAACACTTTTAAAGTATTACAGAAAATATACATACAGTACGCACACTTAATGATACTGTAGGCCATTGCATTAGGTAATACATTCAGCAAGTACTTTTACTTTAATACTTTAAGTATTTTTAAAAGCAAATACTTCTTTACTTTTACTTAAGTAAAAACATTAATGTGGTACTTCTACTTACACTAGAGTACATTTTTGTCTGTTTATTTGTACTTTTACTTAAGTACAGTGTTTGAGTACTTTCTCCTCCACCACTGCTTTTAACTAGCATTTTGATACTTTCAGCAAAAAAATTGCTACTTTTAGTGTTTTGCTACTCATCAATATTTTCCTCTTTTTGCTGAAGCTTAGCAGTTTAAGCATCTGTCTTGTAGCTACTGTCAGGAGATGTGGCAGAGTGAAGAAATATGTTTATAAAAAATGTTACATACTGAACCTTTAACACAGACACTGACGAGTAAAACAGTTCATGACATGAGCTGAAGATGGACAGACAGGAGTCGTCTTCAGACATTCGGGTTTATAATAACTAGCAACTTTTATAATGTTGTACAATACACCACAGATAAGCACAGCTTGTAGCTAGCTACTGTTGGAGAGACAGCAAGCCCTTGCTGTACTGTTGACTGACCGCAACACAACACACCACGTCACGCACACAGAGATCAGCTCAAACTTTGCTCATGTAGCGATTCATTAAACTCACTTAATATTACTTGCTTACCTGTGTAGAAAGGCACCATTAATAATTACTGCTGTTCAACGTCGCTAGTTGCGTGTGTCAGCTCTGACTGTGCAGAGATGGTCCCCCGCTGCCCCTCCCTCCTGGCTCGAACCGGAAGCGCTGGCGATCCGTGGCGATAAGAGACGAGTCCAGGCTCGAGAGCGACGGAAAATGCGACCTGTACAGTCCAATAGTTTTGGACAGATGGGACATAAACTACGGCCGCTAGCGGCCGCTAGTTATAATTAGATTCAATGGAAAAGCCGCAGGCGGCGCCCAGCGGGGAAACCGGAAGTACGTCACAATCAAAAAACGTTTTTTGAAACAATCATTACTCATAAAATATTTATCCTACACAACTAAAAACATATATGCATGCATTTCGAAATATTTTTATTTTATTATTTCACTTTTATAAAAAAAAAAAAAATTAATCTTCAAATGGTAAAGAAGAAGAGTTGCAGTTCCAAGGAGGGGCGGCGCCCCTAGCGCCCTCTAGTGGTGGCCGCCTCTGCCCTGTGGTCATGAGGGACCACGTGCACGGGTGTGGACGTCCGTCCATGGGCACGAGTTAGGATGCCTTTGTTTAGTTTAAGCTGTTTGCGCAGTTTATTGGGAACCTTGTACAGGAACCTTATAGGTTTCGGCCAACGTACCTCTGTACGTTTACCTCTTTCTGCGTAATTCAGGTGTGTCACAACTGTCGGCGCCGTCGCAGGCATGTCTCTGTTGTTGTGATGTATGTCTTCCCACTTCATGACTGAAGAGGTGCTCTTTGTGTCTGTAAGAACTATGTCATTCCTGAGTAGTTCTAGATTCAAAAGCTCTTGAACCAAGGTTTCATTGAAAGCTTGGCTGAAAGCCAAATTACCTGTCCCAGAGGACAGTACAGCGTCCTCGGTGTAGGACCCTCGGATCACCACACCTTTCTCTACCTGTGGTAGGAAGTGTGAGTTTGCCCCCCTTTTGTTTGAGGAGGGGTCCTCAAAATCTGTAACAATGAAGCCCAAGTGACCGTCAGCCTGTTGTAGACAGTCACTTTCAGGACTCGGATGTCCTTGAACCAAGACTTCACTGCAATCTTGGCCGTATGCCGAATTATCTGTCCCATAGGACAAGACAGCGTCATCGGTGTGGGACCCTTGGATCTCCACACCTTCTCCTACCTGTGGTAGGCAGTGTTCAGTGAGTGCTGAAGGTGTCAGCTCGCAGAGGAGGTCCTCGTGATGGGCCAGAGTCTGGTCCAACTGTTGAGTCTCCTCTGTCTCACCTGTATTTGGAGGCTCACATACCGGGTTTGTGGTCTCGGTTGGGGATTCCTTTGTGACCTCCGTGGTACCTGCTGTTAGACAGTCAGTGTCCTGACCTTGGGGAGACACCACGATTGGCAGTGGACTGCTCACTGTGGCCCACATTGTCTGATTGCCATAATTTATAATCGCTTCAAAGCGATTTATAAAATCTTGTCCAACCAAAAATGGAGTCTGGAGTGAGTCACATTCAGACACATACACCGGGTGGTATAGTAACATTTTGCCAATCTGCATGTGAACCATGGCTATTAGCACTAGGATGACTGAATTTTCAAGATCCTGAGGACAAACCCCCTCCTTCTCTTCAACCATTAGTAGGCCATTAACTGCCTTTTGTTATAAATATGCATGCACACAACTCAGACACCCCCACCACACCAGACTGCACAGACTGCATTCCAATGTTTCCACCAGGTAAGTAAGTAAGTGTCTCTGCTTGCACTTCCCCCCTTAGTCAGAAGAGAGGCCCTGACCAATTCACACATAACAGACCCTGAAGTTATCTCACAGTTGAACATTTTGGGACATCCACTGAACGGAAAGCTTTGTCTTCTCCAGAACAAGTTTATGCATACAATTGTCTTATTCTGCTGTGCTGATTATCCTATAACCCTGATGTTCTGTCAAATAAATTATTTTGCTTACAAGTACTGTCTCTAACTTGTCCTTGGCACATGTATATACGGTGCGTTCCGACACATGCAGGTGGCCCATTGCTGTGTTCTACAACATGCTTGACCTATTGTTGTCCGTCACCTGACGGACCGACACAGGTCACATGACATGAAGTCAACTGACTGACCGACATAGGTCACATGACCTAAAGTCAAGTGACTGACCAACACAGGTCACATGACCTGAGGTCAACTGACAAAACGACACAGGTCACACGACATGAAGTCAACTGACGGACCGACACTGGTCACATGACCTGAGGTCAACTGATGGACCGACATAGGTCACATGACCTGAGGTCAACTGACGGACCGACACAGGTCACATGACCTGAGGTCAAGTGACGGACCAACACAGGTCACATGACCTGAGGTCAACTGACAAAACAACACAGGTCACACGACATGAAGTCAACTGACGGACCAACTCAGGTCACATGACCTGAGGTAAACTGACGGACCAACACAGGTCACATGACCTGAGGTCAACTGACATACCGGTATAATGGACCAGATTGCACATTTATATACGGTGCGGCCCATTGCCGTGTTCTACAACATGCTTGACCTGGCAGCGATAAATGCTTATGTGTTATACAAGGCTTGCACTGGGTCCAAGGATTTTGGACTGAGGGGTAGGGGGTGGGGGGGTGTAGGTGTAGAATTAATGGGTCATTAGCAGGGTCATTAGCATGTGAATCGACATTATATAGCCCACTGAAAGGGACCGGGGGATTTGGAAGCCAAGTTCCCTTGCGCAAAAAAGCGCAGCCTTAGTCAAATTAGTGTTAGGGTTGTTCTCGTCTTTGCGGGGCCCTGTTGTTCACCATAAGTGTATTTCATAAAGGGTATTTGCCTGTCAACATCGTTAGCGGCGGTCCTTAGCTCCTCAAACAGTTCGGCTGACATGATAGACACGTCTGAGCCGCAAACCAGGAGTGCTTCTTGCGCGAGGACCCCTTCCAATGTGAGTGGCAGGTAAGCTTTCTTAGCCACCCCCCTTTTGATAAAGTTACACAGAAACCGTTCAGGTTTAAGCACACGCTTCTGTTTACATGTACCTCTGTCTGTGCAATCTTCGTTGCTGTCAGCATCATGTTGGCTGTCTGCCTCATGACCTTCGGGACGTTGAACATCAACAATTTGTTTGCTGTCAGCGTCTTTGTCAATGACGACGATGTTGTCAACTGTGTGCACTGAGTTGTTGCAAAAGGCAGTGCCGCGCCGCTTCGCCAGGTTGAACAACGTTGTTTATGTTATCTGCAAGGACAACATCACATGTTGTGTCAGCTTGGTCAACCACTGTAACATTCAAATCATTTGACAAACAACTTACCACCTCAGTCTCTTCCGAGCGCGGAGGCGTCATTTCCTTAATCTGGAGCTTGTGTGACTCTTTGCATGTCTCGAACTGTGCAGCTCGAGGTGCAGGGGCAAGAGGGCCGCTTCTCGTGGTTACATGTTGGGACCGACCATTTTTCAAAGGGTCACGGCGCCCAGACATCAACTTCTCTCGAAGTTCACCCACTGTGAGACCTAGGTGAGAACTCTTTTGGTTCGATCTGAACCATCTTGGTTCACCTAGAGAGCGAACACCTACCTTTTGTGGTTCTTTGCCCATCTCAGGGTTTTCAACCTGAGGTGCAGGAGGAGCAGAACTCCCTATGAACCGATCAGAGTCACTGTTCCAGCTGGACACAAGCTGTGGTTTGTTATCATGACAATCCTGTTTACTCTCGCACTCTGTAGGAGAGGGAACCTCTTCTATTTTCTGCGAGTGGGACGTGACCTCTTGACCTGGGAACACCACTGAGGGTGATCTGGGTAGTATCCTTGTCTCAAAAACCCACGTAGCGTAATCTTTTATCTTCTCCATGGTAACCTTTTTACAATCAAACGTTAAGCGAACACATTTCATTTGGAAAGGCATGAGATGCGTAGTGAAAAGATTTTTAAACTCCTCATCTTCCTCTAAGCCAGGGACAATTTTGCCACCGGAGTAGGCCGAGAGGAGCCTGTCGTAGAACGACAGGGGACTTTCCCACGTATCCTGATGGACGTTCCAATCAGCCAAGTACCGGTAATTAGCATACGATGAAGCAGATTCTCCCACTTTGCGATAAGCACGGGCAGGAATCCCAAGGCCCCCACGCATCCATCTAGGATAGACAGGAGAGGAGGCCCTATCAGGTGATGCGCCTGTTTGAACATCCATCTTTGCACTGATTTTCTGTGAAAAATCAAGTAAAGTGGGTCTTATTTCACAGTGTGCAGTCTCACCATGTGATGCCTACAACAGTCAACATGGTGTCCAAGATGTGAAATCAAATAAAAATCAGTGATTTTCATTAATATGTCGACCTGTGACAAGGTCAAACAAAATTGGACATCGTTGTGTGATCTTTGCGAAAATCAAAACAAAAGATGCCTCATGTGTTATTTTAAACTTGTAGTCTAAAATAACCTGGGACAGACAGCTTAATTTGCACAGAATTTATGATAAAAGTGTCAATTTTTATCAAAAAGCAGATATGTCTGTATTAATTCCGTGTAACTGTTCTGCCATCAACATTTGATTATGTGTGAAAATCAAATGAAAGGGTGCTGTGTCCTCAACATTTCAAAATGTACACTATTCAAAAATAGGAAAGTTGAAATGTTAGAGAGAACTACATCCAACTGTATTCTTAGATGCAATCAGCAGGTGGGGGTACCACACTGGATAAGTCTACCACAGCGACTGTAATTTCTCTTGCTGACCGCTATAGAGGCGCTGTTGTCACCTGTGAGCGAAGCTGCAGCTTCAATCATTCACAGACGTTCAACAGCGGATCAAAAGCCTCAGTCAGAAAGATCTAGAGCCTTTACGTGACAAACCTCTAGAACCCCAGTCTCACAAAAGACGAAACAATGTGAGAAACATTGGTTGGACTGTGAAACGTTAAACTGCGTTTAAAAGAAAAAGGTCGGTCCTCATAAAGCAGTTGTAGCTCCCGGTGTGACGTGACCTGGTCACATGGGGATCGGTAGTAACTGAACAACGTACTCATACATCCACTAAAATCTCAAAAACACCGCGATGAAACAGTCTTTTCAAAGATAGTAACGGGCAACAAGCCTGAAACTTGTCTGGGACAAGCAGCTGAAGTGAAAGTTGACGAGGAGTGAGCTCCTCACCCCCCCAAGCGTCAACACTTACAGCGTAATCGACCAATCACAGCGAAGAGAGAACATGTAGTTCCCAACCCAAGGGTGTCTGGGTAACGAAGTCTTCTAAACCTCATGTCACTCACGTGCGACGTGCCATTCGAGCGATGCGTTCACGGACCTGCGGTTGGTCGAACTTTAGCGAGGAACGGACTTTTCAACGTTCTAAAACACATAAATATCGCAAAACACTGCGGTAAAGCCAGTCTTCGACGATATTACGTGCATAGAACGAACAACACAGATAAACTGTCAGAAATGTGTGCAAAAATGAATATCTGACAACCAGCAGTCTACAGAACCAACTTTTTTGAAAACGACACACAATGGACCAATCACAGCGCTTTTGCAGCCGAAATGTCTCGACACCGCTAACGTTAGCTCGACCCAAAGTTCTGGACACTCTTTCACAAAATAAAACGTAGAATACACCACAGAAAATACTGCTAACGAGCCCAACACATACAGGCTAGCCCCCACGCCTCCCAAAGAAGGCAGCACGCTAACTGTTGACAACAACGGACTTTATGTCACTCGGAACCGGATCCCGGTCCAAAGCTGAGTGGGTTTGACCCGAACCTCAGCCAACATACGTCGTAACAGATAATAGGTACAAAGGAGCAGCAAATGTGTGAAACAGACTTTCAACAGCAATCCGCAGATGTAATAAAAAGAAGCAGAGAACGTGACATGGCGGTCACAAAATGACAAATGCACGCTTTTGTCTGCGACACGGTTTGAAACGTCTCACAACCACAAACATTCATTCATCCGCAGCTTCAAACATACGTTGAAATGTGAAAGAAAAAATAATTCTAACGGGAAACGCACCAGACAATGCCACGATTAGCAATCTCCGACACTCACCAGCCAGAACTATTCTACAAGTCCACAACAGGATAAAAACTATATGCCAACATGTTATGAGCACAGAAACATCAATTCAATCTTTCAGAAGACCTGTACGCGGCCACCAATTGTAATAATATAGATAAATACGTCAGTTTGCTGACTTATCTATAATTTAGATGATAGATTTGAGCAGGTTTAGACTGACACAAATTTATCATCAGTTATACGGGTTCTCAACTTTTTCAGATTAAATCAATAAATCTGTGGCTCAGTGAATGTAATGTAACTTGACAGGAAACGTTATTATGTTGACCTACCAAAGGCAGAGTCATTTAATAACAAAATCATCAAATTACAATCACAACATATTTACATAGATTGATCGATCACAACTTATAACTAACTTTTCAGCAGATTAAAACATAAGACAACAGAACACAAGTTAATGGGTCTTATATTAACTTATTTCTGTGGCACAAACTTACAGTTTACATTTAGAAATAAACATAAGGAGTTAAGGAGGAAGATTAAAGAAAGGAAATGGTTGAATCTTATCTTGAGATGTTTAACCAGAGTGGCTCATCCTCTGGTCGGTTTCGGCTGGACATCCGTACCGTGATGAAACGACGTTTACCTTTGTGAAGATTTTCTTATCTCGACTCCAGTAAATTAGTCAAGCCAGATGCGCATGCCTTGCTGCGTTTTATAGGCGACTACTTTCATCTTGCCACGGTCTCGTGAGGTCTGCTTCAGCCTCCCAGAGTAATGTTATCAGCTCCGGTTTGGTTTCAAGATAACTTCCAGAAAGAGTTCACAGCTTTGAGCTGTGATACTCAGATGGCTCACAGCTGACGTGCTGTAAGCCTCGCTGAAGACGTGGGCCTTTGACTGATGGCCGGACGTCCATCAGCTTGGAGAAAGACGTCTATGCATCTTTCATTCTCCCAGAGAACTCACTGTGGTTGAGCTTGTGGTTCCCTTTGCACTCGAAGAATCAACAGGAAGTGTCCCTTTAAGAAGGGGGTGTGACTTAGTCACATACTTCCTGCTGATTGGTTGTCGTACCCCTAGAGAGGGTGTGACTTTGCAAGTGAGTGAGTTTGAGTGACAGATGATAGGGTAGACAGTACATAGAGAAACCTGCGTCAGACGATGCAGGTGCATGTGAACAAGCCATGTAATTTGTTTTGAGAACAGATTCATTGTTTTTAGAAAGGACGGGAGACAGAAAGCAAGTTATGTCTAGAACTTTTCCTTCGTTCCAAAAACAGTTCAACAAATACGCACGGATTGTTCAGTCAACTTTAGACACTTATTCTGCATAGAGCAGACAGTTTAAAGCAAGATCATTCTGAGATGTTATCTTAACTTTGGCATATTTAAAATATACCAGCTTAGTAAAATCATCATTAAATGACAAAAATATACTGTTGATCAATTCTGAATTAACATACATTAAAGAGAAAGTTCAATCTGATTAATTGGTGTCCATTAATTCCAAAAAATTGTAACAAAAATAGTGTCCACTTGTGTCCTTGAGAGCTTCAAGAAAGTGTAACACTGAGAGTTTCAGAGATGTGGAGAGGTTTAACTCCAATACGGACATGAGGGTCCTATATCTCTACATTACATATTTAGTGTTTGTATGTATTTTTTGCTTTTCAACTTGAGAGCTAGGTGTGTAGTTTCTCATGACAGTGCTCTTGTCATGAGTGTCATGTCACTGTCATGACATGTCATGACAGTGACATGACACTCATGACAGTGCTCTTGTCATGAGTGTCATGTCACTGTCATGACATGTCATGACAGTGCTCTTATGAATTTTGAATAATCAGCATAAACAACTCAACAACTGAAAGCTTTGTTAAGCTTTCAGTTGTTGAGTTGTTTATGCTATTTGTAAAAAACAAATAACTCAACAAAAAAAATTTAACGTTCCATGTACATTTTATGCAGCACAGTTAAAGGATTGTAATAATAATAATATCCATCCATCCATTTTCTTCCGCTTATCCGGGGTCGGGTCGCGGGGGTAGCAGCCTAAGTAGGGAGGCCCAGACTTCCCTCTCCCCAGCCACTTGGAGCAGCTCCTCTGGGGGAATCCCAAGGCGTTCCCAGGCCAGCCGAGAAACATAGTCCCTCCAGCGTATCCTGGGTCTTCCTCTGGGTCTCCTCCCGGTGGGACATGCCCGGAACACCTCACCAGGGAGGCGTCCAGGAGGCATCCTAACCAGATGCCCGAGCCACCTCAACTGGCTCCTCTCGATGTGGAGAAGCAGCGGCTCTACTCCGAGTCCCTCCCGGATGACTGAGCTTCTCACCCTATCTCTAAGGGAGAGTCCAGCCACCCTGCGGAGAAAACTCATTTCAGCCGCTTGTATCCGAGATCTTGTTCTTTCGGTCATAACCCAAAGCTCATGACCATAGATGAGGGTGGGAACGTAGATCGATCGGTAAATTGAGAGCTTTGCCTTTTGACTCAGCTCTCTCTTCACCACGACAGACCGGTACAGCGCCCGCTTCACTGCGGACGCTGCACCTATCCGCCTATCGATCTCACGCTCCAGTTTTCCCTCATTCGTGAACAAGATCCCGAGATACTTAAACTCCTCCACTTGGGTAAGGACCTCCTCCCCGACCCGGAGAGGGCACGCTACCCTTTTCCGGCTCAAGACCATGGCCTCGGATTTGGAGGAACTGATCCTCATCCCGGCCGCATCACATTCAGCTGCAAACCGCTCCAGCGAAAGCTGTAGATCACGAGCTGATGAAGCCAATAGGACCACATCATCTGCAAAAAACAGAGAAGCGATTCTAAGGCCACCAAAACGGATCCTCTCAACACCTTGGCTGCGCCTAGAAATTCTGTCCATAAAAGTTATAAACAGAATCGGTGACAAAGGGCAACCTTGGCGGAGTCCAACTCTCACCGGAAACGAGCCTGACTTACTGCCAGCGATGCGGACCAAGCTCTGACACCGGTCGTACAGGGACCTAACAGCCCATATCAAAGGGCCTGGTACCCCATACTCCCGGAGTACCCGCCACAGAACCCCCCGAGGGACGCGGTCGAATGCCTTTTCCAAGTCTACAAAGCACATGTAAACTGGTTGGGCAAACTCCCACGCACCCTCCAGGACCCTGTTGAGGGTGTAGAGCTGGTCTAGTGTTCCACGACCAGGACGAAAACCACACTGCTCCTCCTGAATCCGAGGTTCGACTATCCGACGGACCCTCCTCTCCAGAACCCCTGAATAGACCTTACCAGGGAGGCTTAAGAGTGTGATCCCTCTATAGTTGGAACACACCCTACGGTCCCCCTTTTTGAATAGGGGAACCACCACCCCAGTCTGCCAATCCAAGGGAACTGCCCCCGATGTCCACGCGATATTGCAGAGTCGCGTAAGCCAACACAACCCCACAACATCCAGAGCCCTAAGGAACTCAGGACGAATCTCATCCACCCCCGGAGCCTTGCCACCGCGGAGCTTTTTAACCACCTTGGCGACCTCAGCACCAGAGATTGGAGAGCCCGACCCAAAGTCCCCAGGCTCCGCTTCCTCAGTGGAAGACGTGCCAGTAGGATTGAGGAGGTCTTCGAAGTATTCCGCCCACCGACTCACAACATCCCGAGTTGAGGTCAACAGCACGCCATCCCCACCATAAATGGTGTTGGTCGCGTACCGCTTTCCCCCCCTGAGACGCCGGATGGTGGACCAGAATCGCCTCGAAGCCGTACGGAAGTCATTCTCCATGGCCTCTCCGAACTCCTCCCACGCCCGAGTTTTTGCCTCAGCAACCACCCGAGCCGCATGCCGCTTGGACTGCCGGTACCTATCTGCTGCTTCCGGGGTCCCACAGGCCAAAAAGGCCCAATAGGACTCCTTCTTCAGCATGACAGCATCCCTCACCGCCGGTGTCCACCACCGGGTTCGAGGGTTGCCACCACGACAGGCACCAACAACCTTGCGGCCACAACTCCGATAAGCTGCCTCGACAATAGAGGCGCGAACATGGCCCACTCGGGCTCAATGTCCCCCGCCTCCCTCGGAACGTGTTCAAAGCTCTCCCGGAGGTGGGAGTTAAAGCTCCGTCTTACGGGAGACTCTGCCAGACGTTCCCAGCAGACCCTCACAATACGTTTGGGTCTGCCAGGTCTGACCGGCATCCTCCCCCACCATCGGAGCCAACTCACCACCAGGTAGTGGTCAGTTGACAGCTCCGCCCCTCTCTTCACCCGAGTGTCCAGGACATGCGGCCGCAGATCAGATGAGACGACAACAAAGTCGATCATTGAACTACGACCTAGGGTGTCCTGGTGCCAAGAGCACATATGGACACCCTTATGCCTGAACATGGTGTTCGTTATGGACAATCCATGACGAGCACAGAAGTCCAACAACAGAACACCACTCGGGTTCAGATCAGGGGGGCCGTTCCTCCCAACCACACCCCTCCAGGTCTCACTGTCATTGCCCACGTGAGCGTTGAAGTCCCCCAGCAGAACAAGGGAGTCCCCAGGAGGCGCACCCTCCAATACCCCCTCCAAGGACTCCAAAAAGGGTGGGTAATCTGCGCTGCCGTTTGGCGCATAGGCACAAACAACAGTCAGAGCCCGTCCCCCCACACGTAGGCGAAGGGAGGCTACCCTCTCGTTCACCGGGGTGAACCCCAACGTACAGGCACCAAGATGGGGGGCAACAAGTATGCCCACTCCTGCTCGGCGCCTCTCACCAGGGGCAACTCCAGAGTGGAAGAGTGTCCAACCCCTCTCAAGGAAACTGGTTCCAGAGCCAGAGCCATGCGTTGAGGTGAGTCCGACTATTTCTAGCCGGAACCTCTCAACCTCACACACTAGCTCAGGCTCCTTCCCCACCAGAGAGGTGACATTCCATGTCCCAATGGCCAGCTTCTGTAGCCGAGGATCAGACCGCCAGGGTCCCCGCCCTCGGCCACCACCCATTCCACAATGCACCCGACCCCTTTGGCCCCTCCCACAGGTGGTGAGCCTATGGGAAGGGGGACCCACGTCTCCTCTTCGGGCTGTGCCCGGCCGAGCTCCATGGGTGAAAGCCCGGCCACCAGGCGCTCGCCAACGTGCCCCTCCTCCGGGCCTGGCTCCAGAGTGGGGCCCCGGTGACCCGCGTCCGGGCGAGGGAACATTGTTTCCATTTATATTATTCATCATAAGGGGTCTTGTGGGCTGCGCTTTGTCTCGTCCCTCACCTAGGACCTGTCTGCCTTGGGTGACCCTACTAGGGGCATAAAGCCCCTGACAGCATAGCTCCTAGGATCATTGGGACACTCAAACCCCTCCACCACGGTAAGGTGGCAGCCCAGGGAGGGGA
>JBBPBX010052261.1:0-15935 GCA_038048925.1 Garcialebias charrua
CTCTACTTAAAGCGATTCCACTTTACGAACGCATCCCATTGAAAAGCATTGCTTCTAGTTACGCCATTTTGCGCTTCTGCGCCTTTAAATTTACAGGAGGGGAGGGGGGAGAGCACTCGGTGAAGGGATGGGGAGTAGCTTCAGTGGAAATCTACTACAGACCGCATGGTTTGGGGCAGACCGGAGCAGACAGAGCAGAGGAGGTTAGGAGCTGTGGACCGAGTGAAGCAGCTGGAAGCTGCAGAAGCTAACTAACGTGCTAACAGACATTGTTGTAAATGCTGTGGACTGCGTGAAGCACCTGGAAGCTGCAGAACTCAGAGGTGCAACGAGCTAACATGCTAACAGACGGAGACCAGCATACCAGTAGGTAATTAACTCATTTTTTCCTTCATTATGGCTCCTAAATGTATGTGTTTTTTGATAATTATGTAGGGTAATGTGTTAGGATAGGCTAAGTGCTTGGTAAAATAAAGTACTGTATGTAAGAGGTGCCATTTGGACGTATTTTCCGACTTACGGCGATTTCCGAAATGCGAACGGCCGTAGGAACGGAACTTGTTCGTAAGTCGGGGATCACCTGTATATATATATATATAAAGGTGTTTTAAACCCTCCCCACACTCTTGCAATATTCTAAACAATGTTTCTAAAGTCTAAACGCTCTAAAAGAGCACATGTCAAGATTTCAGCTTCCCGCCTCCTCTGCTCTTTGCCACATGCAAGTGCTCTTGGCCACACCCACTTCTCTGCTCTGCACTGTGAACAGCTGATCAGCTGCAGCAGGAAGTGTATCCTGTAGTGTGGGCTGCACAAAGGTGTGGGAGGGGCTAAATAAACAAAAATAATTCATTTAAAATAAAAAGTCCATGCCAATCGTGCAGCTCATCCATCTTATTTTGAATAAAAAATTGCGATATAGTGATAATAATAATAATAATGAATTCAATTTATAACGCACTTTTCATTAATGAAAAATCTCAAAGTGCTAATATAGTAGTGAGTCCGCGATAAACAAAACGCAAAGTAGTGAGGGACTATGTACTTGGAAAAAACCCATGCATGCACAGATAGAACATGCATGCTCCACCCGCCGAAGCCCCCGGATGGGATTTGAGCTGGCGACCTTCTCGAGGAGAGGCAACAGCTTTACCAAGTGAACCAGCATGCCAGCGCCCTCTCACCTGAAGCTTGTAAACAATTTAAGATACTTTTTTTTAAAAGCTTTCAGTTGGGATTGATGGTTTGGCTTTTAAAGGGGACCACAGATTGCTTTTTAAAATTTTTATGGTATTTCTTTGGGGTTAAAAAACAGTGTTCATTCAATTTAATACACAAAATAATTCTTAGATAATCAATTATACCCTTTTTAATTCTGCCATTTTTAACTTTCGTTTTGAACGACCGGTTTATGATGAGGAGGTCTTGTGGCACGCCCTTCAAAGATCTGCTTACATTAACTCCGCCCTCCAAAGGCAGACGAGGAAGTCTGAACTCACGTTACTGCACGTTTCTTTTGCCTCCTTCTGACTCTCCCTCCCTCTGACTCTCCCTCCCTCTGACTCTCCCTCCTTCTGCCTGTGGCGCAGCTGTAGGGGAGCAAAGCACACACACACACAAGCACAGCAGCACAGCGGGGGCTTTTTTATCTGCGTCCCTCCGAGGAGCACGTGCGGGCCGGCACACACACACATACACACACACACTCACAGCGGGCTTTCTTTTTATCAACACTACCTGACGCTCTGATGGAATTAAATAGGAGCTCCAAGTGATCTTGGCTCAGGCTGAACCTGTATGTGAGGACACACACACACGCGCACACACGGGTTTGGTTGCGTTAAGTAGTCTGTCCTGCTAATGACACATAAACCAACACACACACACACACACAGAAACATGCGCATCTGTTCCCATCTGAAAACTATCAATTTTAAATCCATTATCTGCGCCACGAGGGTCAGAGAGTTAGCTGGCTAGACTCTGTGACATTTTTAGCCATGAAATCAGGAAAAACAACCGTCAACTCTTTTATACTGGAGTGGGTTGAGCCGCACCAGGGGTTGCTAGGTGAGGGGGCTGGACTCAGGTTCGAGGTGGGTTGTCCTCGCGCCTGTGACGTAACAGGCGCGATGATTTCAAAACGAAACCTATCTTATCACAGTTAAATAAATCTACTTAGAGTAAATAAACCACTGGGTGCATTTTTTTGGCCTTAGGACTGTTTTTTTATGGAGTAAATACCCAAAGTTGAGTAAAAAAAACATTAAAAAGTGAATTTTGAATATGTGGTCCCCTTTAAGTATTTTCTCTTTTTTTCTCTTATTTTTATACAATATGTTAAAATTTACTGTAATTTTCTGTTTTGTACATGACATTTTCTGTAATTCTTTTATTTTAAGGTTTTATTGTTTGGCACTTTGGTCTAAATGTGCTCTGTATGTGCTCTGTAGTTGAACTTGATCTGATTCTCGTAACTCTGTAGCTTGTGACATGCTAACAAGAATGCACAGCAGTCACATGCACGTGTTTACCCTCACAGACATGTATGGATAAAGCAGGAGGACGGAGACAACAGTGAAAGGTGACAACATTTTCTTTTGTGTGGGATGACCTCGTTCTCCGCAGGTTGCCGTGGCAGCTTTGGCCTGTGTCTCTACCGGCCATCTGGCCTCACTTGTCTCCACTGTGAGCAAATACCAGCCGAGTGGCTCACTGACATATTCTGAATGTGTGATTCAATATTGGAGGTAGTTGTAAGCCCAGGATTAACCTACAGCATCCTTCATTTCACTCTACCAAAGCAGCCACCTGCCACTAGTCCCATTCACCTGCTCCCCATGATAATCTTCTAGTTATTATCCGACTCAGTCTGCAAACAACAATTACAGCAAACATTTGAACTTGTGTCAGTGCACCTCTTAATACACATGAGCCATAGGCGTCTTTTAATAAATTGGGATGTGTATTGTAAATAAAAACAAAATGTACTTTGCACATCTTATAAGCCCATATTTTATTCACAATATAAATGTAATAAACACATCAAATACTTTTATTTAATTATTTATAAAATGTGTTCATTTAAAAAAAAACTCAATACAAAATAATCCCTTAAAAGATAACGTACAAAATGTAAAAAAATGAAAGGTAGCAGACAGAAGAAAAAAAAATATTATATCTGCCCCTTTTTTCAAACAATCAGTTCAAACAAAAATAATCTTCCAGTAAAATAACAAAATGAATAATATAAATATCAAATAATATCAAAACTCATACATTGTATAATTTTTATTTAAAATAAGGTAATTTAGAATTTAATGGCAGCACACTTCTAAAAAGTTAGGACAGGACTATGTGAATGTTCAGGAACAGGAGACCAATCACTGGAGTCTTCTAGTTTCACGTTGTGTATTTTATTTGTTCAACAATCCTGGGTTGTCTTTGCTGGATATTTAGCTGGATGGGAGCATATATTCTTCTAAAACATCCTTATATGTTGGCAGTGCCTTGTCAGGTGTGTAAGTAGCCCAAGGCACTGATGTACCTCCATAGCATTAGAGAGACAGGCTTTTGGATTGTGTGCTGATAACAGACTGGATTATATCCCTTCCCTCCTTTATATAATAGAGCATGGAACAGTGGAATATCCACAAGTTCTGGCCATTTTGGATCTAAAGTGCCAGCAGAGCTCAAGACTGACGAGAAAAAACAGTCTGCCCCAAAAAAATTAACAAATGTGGCCTATTTGAATCTTACTCCCCCGTTTGGCCTTGAAGCAGGGCGACTTATCAAATGTCTCCTGGATATGTGTAAATTAAGGAAAGCTCAGCTCTATGCTCTATCCGCACCCCATGACCCCTTTCACTTCTGTGAATGCTTATCACAGCTGTGCCGGCTGACACTAACATCTTAACAGGACTATGGTGCTATCTGGAAGTGCTTCATGGTAAAATCGTATTGTCTTGTTGTCAAATGCATATGTAATGTGTCTATAAATGTGCTGCAGGTAGAGTTTTTTTGATGTCTTAAATCATGTCCGGATAAGAACAATTGGTGTGAAGATATCTTTTTTGTAATACCACTATCCTCTCCTCATGGCCTTTCCCCTTTCCTATCTAAAGAATAAGGGGACGCGCTCTTAAGGCTGAAATACACCTGTGCGTCCTCAGGTACGCCACTCTACGCGCACATTTTGTGCGCATGTGTTTTGCTGCTATACTTCAGAAACTATCAGCTTTCAAACGCTCGCATTCTCCTTGTTGTAATATGAGCAGCTGCGCACGGAGGGGACTCAACTGAGCTCGCTGATTGGTCACTTGCTGACACGCCTACTGAAATGATTGACAGCCAGCTCATGTAGCTCGCTGAAGACCGCGGCGGTGTTCATGCGGTGTTTCTACTATATATGTTATAAAAAGTTCTCTCAGAAATAAAAATAATAACAGGGAGTGCTTTTCCTGCAGCACACAGCCCACCAGGGATATTTAAAACATCGCGCACCCAGGTAGGACCTGAATTCATTCATTTCATTCATGGAGTGAACGGAGGAAGAAGTGATTACTTGACTTTAGGCAAAAAAACAAAAGAAAAGGCCCGATCAGCGATAAAGAAGGGGAATTTATTTCATTTGTGTAACATACAAAACAGTCCGGCGCCGGGGAAGTTTATGGTCAGACACCGCGTATCGCGCACGCGGACGTAAAAAAAAAGCTTTGCGCGTACATGCCCTGAGGGGCTACGCGGGGCTACGCTTTTGCCTTGACGTACGTACGCTGCGTATAGGCGTACCGTGAGGACGCTCGAGTGTATCTCGGCCTTTAGGAGCAGCAGCAACGTGCACTCCTCCCATCTTTCGCACAACTGTACCAGCATAATCTCACTGTATTGTACTACGATGCAATGATAATAAAGCTTATTCTGATTCTGATAGATGACATGACATTTGTGGTCTCAAGAAAGAATTACAAATTTCCAGTTTTTTCCAACTACAAAACACTTTTAACTTTGCCTCAGTCTATTTTAAACAAGCTTTGGCACAGAAGAGCTGGGAGTGTTTCTGGATGGTGATTATCTTTATATTTGCATGATAGAGCTTTGAACTAGTATTATCGGATGGTTTGGTGAACTGTGTTTACAGAGAAGGATTTGTGGAAATGTTCCTGAGCCCATGCAGTGATAACAGACAGACATTTTTAATGAAGTGCTTCCTTAAGGCCTAAAGATCATAAGCAGTATTGTCTTTCAGTCTTCTCCTTTGAGCTCAGAGATTTCTACAGATACTTGACCAGTGTTGGGGTAGTTACCCAAAATAAGTAATTAGTTACACATTACTAGTTACTTTTTTAAAAAGTAACATATTACACTACTTAGTTACTCAGTTCTGAAAGTAACTTAGTTACATTACTTTCGGATTACTTTCGGACACTCATTTTTGATGAAAAAGTAAAACAGCAGTGCTACATAACAAGCACAATGCATATGTAAACGTGCCATTCAAAAGGTATGACAATATCAAAATGTAAAACTTCTGTTTAAAAAAAATAAAACAAAATAAAAAATAAAACATCTGAAATGTTTGTTTACAAGTTTGTTTACCTCAGCCTTTGTAGTGGTTGCCTGGCGGTGAAATTCAAGCCGAGCCTGCTTAAACGGTGGCGGCATCAAACTTGCACCATCCCTCTGCGGCTCTTTAGCAACTAGCTTAGCATTAGCGTGTTGTCTTTGTAAATGCTTGTAAAGATTTGACGTCGAGTTCGCAGCAGTAGACAGTGTCTTGTTGTGGCCCAGACATAGCTTGCACACTACTGTCAGAGTCAGAGAGAGAGAGTCAGAGAGTCTTTATTGTCATTTGCACCGCATGTGGTACATGTGATGAAAACGAGATTATGTACACGGGGTCCCAGTTACATCCAACAACAAATGCAAGAGAAAAACAGTAATAACATCTAGAACTAACTAAGAAAAACATCAACTAGTAATACACTAAGCCTAATATACCGTAAACACCGGTGTATAATACGCACTTTTATTGCTCATTTGAATGTCCTGCGTATTATACACCGAAGCGTATTATCTACAGATTTTTTCCCATATTTTTAGACCCATTTTTGGCTCTGATTCGCTGTTTTTCATTTTGGCCTAAAAATGGTGCAGTACCAGTTTCGGCCGCTATGGGCGCTAATGCACCCTGTAGTCTGTTTACCTGCAGACTGTACCTGGAGGCGTATCCTGGCGCCATCTAGTGGCCATAAAAAAGACTGTCACGGCAGCGCGTATTATACACCGAAGCGTATTATCTACCGATTTTTCTGATTTATTTCCAAATATTGGCCAAAGCGTATTATACACCGGAGCGTATTATACACCGGTGTTTACGGTAGTTGAAATAAACAGCAGCACGAACATGAGTTTGTATGAGCAGATGGTCACAGATGAACACAGATGAACACAGCAACAAGAAAACAGATCAGCATCAGTATGATGTGATATTTTGCAGTGTTTATTTTTTATTTTATTTTTATTTATTCATGAGTCTAACAGCCTCAGGGTAGAAGCTGTTCCTCAGTCTAGTGGTTCTACACTTGATGCTCCTCAACCTCCGTCCTGAGGGGAGTGGGGCAAAGAGTGAGTGTGCTGGATGAGTGAGGTCTTTCATGATGCAGGTGGCTCTTTTCCTGCATCTGGAGGTGTAAATGTCTGTGATGGTGGGGAGACTGACTCCAACAGACTTCTGTGCAGCCTTCACCACTCTCTGTAGAGCTTTCCTCTCTTCAACTGTGCAGCCTCCATGCCACACGTTGATGCTGGAGCACAGGACGCTCTCCACTGCACACCTGTAGAACGAGGTGAGAACTGGGCTCAGCCGTCTGAGGAAGTAGAGTCTCTGATGACCTTTCTTGATCANACAGGTCATTAATGATTTCTCTGATAGGTTGATGTGCTGCCAGAGGAATCTTGTACTGTCTGACAAATGCAGGGGGAGCATTAGGCGGGGTTGGGATGCTCACTGTGTGGAGCGTGGTCAACCCACAATCCATCGAGTCAGTTGAGAATGATTTCTCATATTTTAGAAGAACTTTGCGAAGTTTGTCCCTTTCTTCATCAGTTTTCAGGGCGTCGGCTTGGGCGACCACCTGGTCAATCTGTGAAGCAACTGAGAGGGGTTCTTGCTCTTTGGGGAGCTCCAGTGAGTCCCCTTCAGTGTCGTAAAACCTGTCAACAGGTAGTGCACTGTAAGTTTGGGGGCATAGACTGTCTCCTTTGTTGAAACCGAACCTGCGGACAGTGTCCTGGTCGGACTCACTGGGGGAGAAAAGAGCTATGGCCTGTGTTGGTTTCGTGAACAAGACTTGCCCCGTGTGTTGATATGGGATCAAGTTCTCTGGGAGTCCTCCCAGAAATGGAATGCTTAGCTCAAAATCATGAAAATCAGTGGAGATCAACCATCCTAGCTGTGTGTTTTTTGGGATCAGTACCTCTTCTGTGCTTGTGTTGCACACAGCAACAGTCGTGGTTCTGCAGTCGAGGGTCACTTGGAATGTGGCCTCCATGGACAGTCCTAAGTTGAAAAACATAGGAGATGGTTGAAAGTATGCCTGTTTTGTGCTAATAGCTTGTCCTTTCATGATGTGACACATCACCGGCTTGTTCATAACCTGAGGTGGTACCGCAGTGTTATGGCTGTTAGCAATCTGACAGACCTCTGGAATGGTCTGTCCAGCCTTAAGGTTCTCTGTTGTTAGCACAGGAGAGTCCTTTGTGGCTGTGTCTAGTGACCACAGTACATTGTTGTTGATGTCCACTCGGACACCTAACCTTACCAAAATGTCGGAGCCTATGTAGGTTGCATGTGGTAAGTTCGGGACCACGAGGAACGGGTGATCCAGTTCTCGTTGGTTCCAGATCAGTTTCAGGTCAATGATCCCTTTTGCGGTCATTACCTGTTTATCGTTGGGGTCCAACGAAAAGCGGAAAGCCTTTTTGTTCATTTCTAGACCCAACTGTTTTTTAACCAAGGTTCCATAGAAAGCTTGGCTGATCGCTGATTTCTCCGTCCAAGGAGACAAAACAGCATCATCGGTGTGGGATCCTTGGATCTCAACACCCTTGACTACCTGCGGTAGGTAGTGTTCAGTGAGTGCTGACTGTTTCAGCTCGCAGAGGAGGCTCTCTTGTTGGGCCTTTTCTGCCTCACCTGTTGCTGAAGGTTCACTTACCGGGATTGTGCTCTCGTTGGAGGACCCCTTTGTGCCTTCCGCGGTACCTGCTGTTAAACAGTCAGTGTCACCATGTGTAGGCATATCGATCGGCAGTGGTTGGCTCACTCTGGTCCACATTGTTTGATCGCCATAATCTATAATCGCGTCAAAGCGGTTTATAAAGTCTTGGCCAACCAAAAATGGGAATGAGTCAACGGTGGACACGTGTACCGGGTGGTATAGCGTCATTTCACCAATCTGCATATGAACCATGGCTATAGCTGTAAGGGTTGTACTCGTCTCTGAGAGTCCCTGCAGTACTACAGCACATTCTTTGAGGGGTATTTCCCTGTCAACCCCGCTAGCGGCTATCCTTAGCTCCTTCAACAGTGTGGGAGACATAATGGTTATGTCAGCCCCACCATCCAGGAGGGCCTCTTCTGTGAGGACCCCTTCTAAAGTGATTGACAGGTAAGCCTTCTTAGCGGGCCCCTTCCTGATAATGTTACACAGGAACCTATCAGGTTTTTTCCGACGTGTGTTACGTCTACCATTGTCTGTGTGAATTTCATTCACCTGTACTGGTAGTGCAGTCACACATGGGTCTGAGTGATCGGTCTGTGACGAGTCATTGTCTTTGGTGAGTGCGCTTTCCCCCCCTTTTTCTGATGAGGGGCTCTCGGACTCTGTAACAATGATGTCATGGTTACAGTCAACATCTTGTTGACTGTCTATACCCTGATTGTCAGCATCCTGACCATCAGTATCTTGGTGACTGTCAGCAATCGTGGCATTGCTGTTATTTGTGTGTTCTGAGTCACTATCAATGATAGTGCTACACATCACTCCAGGTTTGTTTTCCTTGTTTGTTTTTTTCAAACTTTCTAACAACCGACGTATGTTCTCCATCTCTTCTGAAGACAGAGGTTTAGGGCCTTTTTTCTGGAACTTCTGTGGGTTTTTCCTCGCCCCAGACTGTTCAGTTTGAGGTGCAGGATCTGGCGCATTGCTCGGGGGTCCCCTCTGGGACCGCCCTCTTCCATATGAGTCACCTTGGGACCCATATTTCTTTTTCTTTTGGAAAGCCCCCCTTTTTTGATGATGGGGTTCTTCCTCTTGATGCGGCCTGTACCACTTAGGGTCTCTGGACCCCTTTTGGTCTTTGTTCCAGCGGACACCTTCATTTTGCGGTCTGTCAGGTTGGAAATATTGCTTATTCTCGGCTTCCTTAAAAGAGTGAGCTGGCGCTCTTGCTCCTTCAAGGTCTAGTGATTGGTATTTGACCTTTTCACCAGGACACACTTCAAAGGGTGTCTTGTTTGGTGAGCGACCTGTAAAAACATCTATCGCGCACTCTCTTATGTCTTCGATGGACCTCCGTTTATAGTTTGCGCTGACATGTACTTTCTCTCTTATGTCAGGGCAAAGATTTTTGCTGAAGATATATTTAAACCCCATCTCTTCCTCCATCTCTGGCTCGCATCTGTCACCGAAATAGGCACGGAATATTCGGTCATAATATGACCTCGGGTGCTCATTCCTACCTTGCTTGATGTCGGTTGCCGCTATGATGCCATCGGGCCCCGTGCAAGGAGTATACTCCTTTATCAGCGCATCACAGAGAAGACTGTAGTCTTTCATTACTGCGTCTCGTTGACGCTTCATGAAGGCATGCACTGTCCTGTCCGAGGTTAACCTTACCAGACAGATTTTATCATCAACTGTAGCTTCTGGGAAGCGTTGGAGCTGGAAATCAAGGTCCTCGAGATAGATCTTGGTTTCGTGTGAGCCCATTGGGCCAGGGGCGAAGGTTTGAATGCTTTTCGCCATATTCCGTAGTTCAGCCATTGATAGAGGTATTTGTGGGTTATTATCAGATCCACCCACCGGTGCATCCGGTGGGATTGTTGGTATTAGAGGCCCTAAGGGACGGCGCGGTGGTGTTGGAGGGGGTAGTGCATCGGGCATGGGCGGGGGCGGTGGAGGAGGGAGCGGGTCATCAGGTATGGGAGGGGGCGGCGGAGGCGGGTTGTTCTCAAGGTGTTTACTCATGAGATTCAAACATTTTCTCTCTTCTTCAAAGAGTTTGTTCACTGCTGATGCACGCTCTATTCGACAACTGTTCAGTTGGACTTTTAACCCATCATTTTCACGTTGTAACAACATGTGCTGGTCTTGTGATTTTCTATAATCCTCTTGCAGCCTTGTGTACCGTAGTGATAATGATTCCAGGGTGTCCGTGCATTTTTCCAGCGCGTCCCGTGCCTCCCCACAATCCGCCTGAATCGACTTGTATTGATGGTAATACTTATCCTTCTCCACCACACATTTTTCCAAATCAACTTGTGATTGGTCAAAATCCCTTTTTAACACTTTGCATTCTTCGTAGAGACTACGCGTTTGTTCAGCGCTGCCAATACTCGACTGTGTTAAACTCTTTACCTCCTGCTGTAAAGTGGCAACCTCCATTTGTGCTGTTAAACATGATGTAGAGACAGCCCGGCGTACAGCAGTTTCAAAGTCTAGCTTGGCCTTTAACAGAAGGCTTAATTTAGCCAAACGTTTATCTCTGTCTGCTTTCTTTTCAGCCGTTGTGGTTCCAGCTGTTACAGTTTTTAATGCACTGTCCACATCTGCTTCCTCCATCAACTGTGTCTCTTCATGGTAGTTTGTGATGGGCCCTGTGAGTGAAAATAAGGCACATTCGATCCAATCTGCTTTGGTCGGGTCGTGGCCTTGAGGTGGCACAGGCTGCCCTGTATCAGTGGTGTCAGGGGTCTCACCCTCTGTGCCTGCCATCTTTTATCTGGATTTTCAGTGAAAATCAAAATAAAAGATGTTCTGTATTCGTTATTCTAAACTTTTCACTATTTGAAATAAACAGGAAAGTTTAAATGTGCACAGGACAACTGTGGAAGATGATGTGTCAGAGAAAGGAAGAGAAAGGAAAACTTTTCAGTTATCTGGAGTGAAAACTGTACTTTTGTTTGTTATTTTAAATTCTTTCGTATTTAAAATAAGCAAAAATGTTTGTCCGTACCTCTGTTATCCTAAATATTTTATTTAAAATAAACAGGAGCTATTGTTTGTGTACAGAACAAAATTAAAAGCTGGTAACTCACCATAAAAATGCTGACTTTTTTATGATGTTTTTAAGAAAACTCATCTGTCAACGTCTTTTAACCAACAGGGGGCAGCTTCGAGTCTTAATTTTAATCACGAGGAAACTGATTTTTCTAATCGGTATTTAAACTAAAAACAACCTTTTCAGAGTTAGTTTCTAGTATGTTCGTGATAAACGCTCGAACTGTGGTCTTGTCAGAGACAAATATATGTTGTTAGACAGTTTAGATGGCTTTAAATGAGTTTTTAAACTCTAGTGAAACCACTTTTCACCGTGTGTGTGTGAACTGGGTCTGCTTGTCACTCAAAGTGCATCAGGAAATGACGACACAAATAGGCGGGTCGACGCAGCGCGTCACCAGCTCTGCTGTGCTGAGCGAGGCGGAGCTCGCTACACAGATACGTGACGTCAACCAATCAATCACAGCGGTTGTAGTTCATTCCAAGCGTTCATGGTAAATGAAGTTTTCTTACCTTCGCCCAATGCAGTACCGGAAATGACGACAAAGTGGGTTGGTCGCAACGGCGTGCGTTCCCACTTTGTCGTCATCAAACAAGGTAGGTCCACTACACTTTTAATCACGGAACAGTTTGTGCACCAATCTTTGTGTACATAAATACAAACACAGCCGCCTCGCGTTTTCCTTGTAGTCTCGTGCATCGGTCCGTTCTGAAAAAGAGCCTATTATCCAGCTCGTAAACAGAGTCTGGAGTGTCCTCCGAGATCCATGTTTCCGTAAGACAAAGCACGGAGCATCTTCTCATCTCCTCCGACGTGGTCACCCTCAAACGAAGTAGATCCATTTTGTTGTCCAGCGAGCGCACGTTAGACAGAAAAAGAGCCGGCATCGGGGGTCTACCGGTTTTAGCGTCTGCCCGCAGTCTCGTCATAATTCCTGCACGGCAACCCCTCTTCTTTCCTCGTGAGCAACGCTTCCTTTTCTTTCCCCTGGAGCGCATCTGCTTCCAGAAGGACGTTCTTAGCAGCTCCAATCTTCCGAGCTCTGATTTGAGTTCGTTGCTGATTTCAGCTGTGCCCTGTGGTAAATCCGCTCCGATTCTTAACAGATCAGTTCGGCTGTAATTCACCCGCAAAAAACGCGCAGAGTCAGGTACAAAAACACTATTACAATTACTAAAAACTAGAGATGATCCGGGAACTCGTGAAGCTGCGGCTGCTCTGAGCGCGGCCATCTTGCAAGTACTGTAATGTTCTTGTCCTTTCTCGTGACAAAAGAAATATAATATGAATACTTCCATCCATAAAATGACATTGCCGTATGTCTATGTACATTTATATGTCTATGCACGTTGACGTATGACGTTCCGACGTCATCGCGTACGTCTTTGTTTCCCCCCGTGACAGTCTGCTCCATAGATATCTATATATAATGTCTATGGTCTGCTCCGTCGTCTTCGTCCCAAAACTATTCTCCGAAAGGTAAAATAAAATAAATAAATAAAACTATTCTCCGAAAGGTCCTGATTGTAACGCAAGTAACGAATGTAAGGTTTTGTTAGTAACTGTAATATATTACAGGCATTTTCAAAGTAGTGCGTTACACTACTACGTTACTGAAAAATGTAATGTCATTACTGTAACGCGTTATTAAGTAACACGTTACACCCAACACTGTTCTTGACATATTTTGATAATAAGAACTGTAGATGATAGAATAATCAAAGTTACTCATTAAACTGTTCTATATTTTAAATGTACTTTTTCAGAAACCAAGTACAGTACCTCTGCCCATCTTCACGTCTGAACAATTTATTGTTTTCATACTTTTACTGACCTGTTGCCAATTAACATAATTTATGTTCTAAAATAAATTATACTTGTTCCACTTACTTTTACAGGTAGGAAGGAGACAAGTTCCAGGAGTGATATGCAACAAAAGGGTGTCATCAAAAGTCAAAGGAAAAGTTTACAAGGCAGTGGTGTAGTGGACCAGACGGTGGTCTCTGATACACCTTCGTCTCTTTGAACTGTCCCAGTGACACCTTTTCACTGATACTTTCAGTAAAAAGACATTAACACAATTTTATTACATTTAGTTTGGGTCAAAACACAATAAGTCATAAGAGACTCTCTTATTCCTTTATTTTGTGTTAATGAATAGCCTTGTGTTACTTGTATAAGCATTTTTGAAGCCAATGTTTGATAGTCAAAGACAGTTTAATTCAAGCTGTTAATTCAAGTTGGAAATCCAATGTTATTTCAAAATGTTGATCAGTATTCATTTTTCTTCTCAAACCTGCAGTGAAGATTCAGTGACACTGTTGATCTCTTTTTAGTTTGAGCTCAGGACAATCTCCACACCAAGAGACTTTTTGTTTTTGTCCTATTTAATAATCAAGATGAATAATATCTGTTTTTGCTATTATCATTAATAGGTCCCATATGTGATGCTGTAATGACGTTGTTTTAATCAAACCAACAGGTCAACAGTGTTTTGCTTAAAGTGTTAAGGCAAATGAAGCAGTTTTTATCATGAAATGCTGGCATCTGAAACTAACACTTTATCCTTCTGACAAACTAATCTTTTGACCCCCTTTCAACGTGTTGATGTCATCCTCACATCCTCTTCTGATGCCATTCGGCCAATCAGAAAACAATATGTTTTCTGGGTCAAGTCTCAGTTAAAGCTTCACTTCCTATCTCTTCTCAGTGGAGTTGCTGGGAGGAAGTTGACATGAAATTACTTTCTCTTTAAGCTGGAGAACTTGGACCATGCGTCAAAGGTCCATTTCAACAGCCGAGTTAATAGCAAGACTGCTGTAAACTCACCTGAACTCTAAGTTCTATCTGAATGAAATTCCCTCGAGGAATCCTTTATTCTGAAAAATCAACCAGACTGCCGTTACTTCAGTGGGTCAAAGGCGGATGTGAGAAGCTGCAAAGGTAAACTGACTGACCTCCTCGGACTTCAAGGACCCAACTGCTCTTGGCAGACCATCAAAGGTAAAATCACTGATTGTTTACACACCGGATATACGTCCAGCTGGAGACCGCACGGAGAACGTGTCATATTTCTGGTTATAAACATTCAAGATAGTTCACCCCCTCTTTTCCACCTTTCCTCCTTATGCTAAAAAACTTCCCTTTAAACTTTCTTATTTTAAGCCAGTAAACTTAAGCTAAATGCCTGCAGAGATATAAGTTATTATAAGATTGATAACTTGTGTCCTGTTGTTCCTATGAAATTACGGACGCGTGTTTCATCTGTGCTGAAGTTAATTATAGGAAAAATTATCAACCAATCATGTAAATATGTTGTGATGTAATTTATGATTCTGTTAAATAAATGGTTCAGTCCTGCTGTACCAACATAAGTTAACATTTCATGTCTTTACATCTTACCTCCAAGGCACAAAAGTATAGGTATTAATCTGATAAGTCTCAATCTGGTCATCTGGAGCCAAGATGTCATCTTGGCTCCAGCAAACTGCAATAAGTTGTTTGCAGCTTGGTGGGGGAGGATCGGTATGCTGGAACTCTGACTGAGGAAGCCCTCTGGACTGAGGGTGAAATGTTTCGACTAAAAGAAACTGTCCAGATGACCAGATTGAGACTTATCAGATTTGATACCTGGATTATTGAGTATGAACTTTCTTGTATAAGTATTAATCTAAAAAGAGAGAACCCGTGAATATTGATAAGATTGGGTCAGATAAAATCTACTCACTCTTTTCATCTGGAATATTGTACAGTCAGCAAAACTGACTAGTGCATATATTTCCCTACAGTGGTGAGACCAGCTATGCTGTATGGTCTGGAGACAGAGACATGGACAAAAAGACAGGAGACAAAACTGGGAGTAGCATAAATGAAGATGCTGAGGTTCTCCATAGGAGTTACAAGGATGGATAAGATTAGGAATGCAATCATCAGAGGTACAGCACATGTTGAACAACTGGGAGATAAAGTTAGAGAGGTCAGACTGAGATCGTTTGGGCATGTCCAGAGGAGGGACAGTGGGTATATTGGTAGAAGGATGTTAGAAATGCAGCTGCCAGGAAAAAGACAAAGAGGAGATATGGATGCAGTTAGAGAGGACATGTTGGAGTGAGGATGCAGAGGACAGAGTGAGAATGAGGAGGATGTCTCGCTGTGGCGACCCCTGAAGAGGGAAAAGCCAAAGGAAGAAGTTCCACTTACTTTTACAGCCTTTTGTTGACCGTGTCCCAACTGTTTTAAGTAAGGGCTTGAATTTGAAGAAACTTCATTTATTTAAATGCAACACGTTCAACAATTACACAACTTTCTATTTAAAAACAAAAGGTTCATGAGATTTATAAATGCTTTTTTTTTCTGTTTTTATTTACATTTTACACATGTTCCATTTTTGTGTGGGGGGGGAGGGGGGTTGTACATTCAACTTATAGCCTCAAGCACAGTGCAGCCCAGTCAACAGCATTTTTTTTGTGTGTGTGTTAATTCTGTTCTGGATTATCAGAAAAAAGAAAAAAAAAGTTAAACCACACGATCTCCACCCTGATCTCCATAATCTCGACACGTGCTGATGCATTGCAGTCTCTGAGTGTGATGATTTGGTCATGCTCGCCGTTAGGGGGCGTATAGTGCCCACATAACAGCCAGTTGAAAGA
>JBBPBX010052262.1:0-15141 GCA_038048925.1 Garcialebias charrua
AGACCATCTGATCCAGGGACCTGAAGAACTGTTTGGGCAAAAACAGAGGGATGTTTTGATATAAAAACAGAAGTCTAGGTAGCACATTCATTTTGATAATATTAATCCTGCCTATTAGTGAAAGAGGGAGAGAGTTCCACCTCTGAAGGTCTGATGCAATTTGGGAGACTAGTGGGGTATAATTCTGAGAAAACATCGAGGGCAGAGTACGTGCAATATTAATTCCCAAATATCTAAACCCCGAGGGACTGAGCCTAAAAGGGATATCAGAAGGCTTAAGCTTTAAAGCTAATGAATTCACTGGGTAGCATTCGGTTTTAAGTGAATTAATTTTATAGCCGGAATACGATCCAAATTTTTCCAGAGTATTTAAAATTGGGGGAAGGCTACATAATGGGTCAGAAACATACAGGAGAAGGTCATCTGCATATAAGGACAGTTTAAGCTCGACGCCAGAGCGGATGATTCCGTGAAAAGAAGAAAGGGATCTTAGGGCAACAGAAAGAGGCTCAATGGCTAACGCAAACAAGAGGGGGGAAAGAGGGCAACCCTGTCTAGTACCACGCCCCACCGAAAAATAATCCGATTGGATGGAATTAGTAAGAATACATGCTTGAGGAGATGTATAAAGTAGTTTGATCCAGGACACAAACCTCTCTCCAAAACCAAACCTATTAAGAGCGGCAAAGAGATACTCCCATTCTACTCGATCAAAAGCTTTCTCGGCGTCAAGAGAAATGATTACTTCAGGAGACTTGGGGGAATGAGTTGAAAAAATTGTGTTCAATATTGTACGGGTATTAAAAAACAACTGGCGACCTTTGATGAATCCATTTTGTTCTTGTGAGATAATCAGAGGGAGAACTGTCTCAAGCCGAGTTGCGAGTATTTTGGACAAAATCTTAAAATCCACATTCAAGAGTGAAAGGGGTCTATAAGACTCGCAAGCAGTAGGATCTTTATCCTTCTTTAACAGGAGAGAGATTGAAGCTTGAGTCAAGGTGGGAGGTAGCAGGCCACGCCCGAATGACTCATTATAAACCTCGAGAAGAAGAGGGGCTATCTTATCTTTAAATTTTTTGAAAAATTCGGCAGAGAAACCATCCGAGCCAGGTGTTTTACCACTTTGCATATTCTTAATTGACTCTAATATTTCTTCTAATTTAATGGGAGCCTCAAGTTGGTCAGAAATCAATTTGTCTATCCTAGGAATGTCAATATTCTGAAGAAAGGCGAGTAGCTCGTTTGAGTCTGCTTGTAGTTCAGATTTATACAGATCGCAGTAGAATTTTTTAAAGGTGTCACTAATGGAGACAGGGTCTGAGACAAGGTTGCCCGATCGATCCTTGATTTGCGATATTGTGTGAGAGCTAGCCTTTCGTTTCAGTTGATGTGCCAAAAGTCTACTTGGTTTTTCCCCATGCTCATAATAAGTGGCTCGAGATCGGATTAAGAGACGCTCCGCATCAGATGTTGTTAAAAGATCAAGTTCCATTTGAAGATCCTGTCGCTGTTTCAGCAAATCGTGTGACGGATTAACGGCATTTTGCCTGTCAATATTCTGAATTTTTGTTGATATTTCTGATATCTTAGTGCGTAGATTTTTATTGACATTAGCTGAAAAAGAAATAATCTGACCACGAATATAGGCTTTTAATGTTTCCCATAATAGTGAGGGAGAAATTGTATCGCTCTTATTGAACATTAGGAAATCGTCAATTGCTGATAAGATGAATTTATTAAATGGCTCATCTGATAACAGGAGACTATTAAATCTCCAACGAGGACTAGAACGGGGTTTATTTATAAAGTTTATATCAATGCTTAGAGGAGAATGGTCTGAGATAACAATCGGATAGTATTCAGAAGAAGTGACTCTCTGCATTAAAGAGCTGTCAACAAAAAAATAATCTATACGGGAATAGGATTGGTGCACCTGCGAGTAAAAAGAATAGGTCCTTGTTAGTGGATTCTGTGCCCTCCATGGATCTACATATCCATTTTGGGACATAAAATCCAAAATAGATTTAGACATATTAGACTGTGTGCAGGGCCGAGACGAAGAGCGATCTAATGATGTGTTCATAACACAATTCAGGTCCCCAGCTAAAATTAACAGATGAGTGTCAAGATATGGAAGTGTGCTTACTAAATTGTTTATAAAGTCTGGGTTATCAAAGTTTGGTGCATAAATGTTCACTAATAAAACGGGAGTATGGAACAGAGAGCCCGCGATTATAAGAAATCTGCCATTTGTATCCTTCATTATTTTTGATGCTGTAAAATGAATATTCTTATTAAATAGTATGGCAACTCCTCTGGCTTTTGAGTTGAAGCTCGAGTGGTAAATCTCCCCAATCCATGGATATTTAAGCCTGACCTGATTTGAATTTTGCAAATGTGTTTCCTGTAGGAATATTACGTCTGGATTCAGGCGTTTCATATGAGAATATATTTTAGACCGTTTCACCGGATTGTTAAGACCTTTAACATTCCAGCTTAGGAATCTGACAGCAGATGATGTCGAGGAAGCTTTCAAATCAACAGCCATGTGACCTGTTGTTCATAATAAGGGTTGTAAAATATTGCCATCCTTCCCAATCCCCGCCCCCACCCCAGGAGAAAAAAAAAAAAAAAAAAAAAACCCTCGCACTTGGCCCTTCCCCAGATGAAGGGACTGTGCAGACTCCAACAGGAGTCACTAGAAAACTTGTCCTTACGGTCAAATGGCACCACATCACAACCTGTACCAGGTGACTCCCACAGAACTAGCTAAATGAAAAGAAAATTTAAAATATGTAATAGGCACTAATCTGGAAGAGCAAGAACTCTTTAAAAAACAAACAACAAAAAAAAAACAACAACTAAAAAAGCAGTGATTGTTAATAATAATAACTAATAGTAATAACATTCCCCAAATGCGAACCAAAGCCCACCATATAATCCAAAACATTAAATCCCTAAATGTAAATAAAACACACTGATTATAATTCTAAACATTAAAACCGTGAATGCAAACAATACACAGTAATTATAATTATAAACATTAAATCCGTGGATGCAAACAAAACACCCTAATTATATTTCTAAGCATGAATAGTAATAATAACTAATAATACTAACGTTCCCCGACTATGAAAAAAAAATAAAAATAAAAGAAGAAAGAAAAAAAAGCTGGCTAATTATATTTCTAAACATTAAATCCGTGAATGTAAACAAAGCACTCTAATTATGTTTTTAAACACGAATGACTAACTAATAACTAATAATACTAACGTTCTCTGGGTATGAAAGAAAAAGCACACTGATTATTATTTCTACCCATTAAATCCGTGAGTGTAAACAGAGCACTCTGATTATATTTTTAAAACATGAATAATAATAATAATAATAGTTACTAATAATACTGACGTTCCCTGAGTATGAGAAAAAAAAAAAAAAAAAAGCACACTGATTATTATTTCTACCCATTAAATCCGTGAGTGTAAGCAGAGCACTCTGATTATATTTTTAAACATGAATAATAATAATAATAATAATAATAATAACTAATAATAATAACGTTCCCTGAGCATGAAAGAAAAGGCACACTGATTATTATTGCTACCCATTAAATCCGTGAGTGTAAACAGAGCACTCTGATTATATTTTTAAACATGAATAATAATAATAATAATAATGACTAATAATACTGACATTCCCTGAGTGTAAAACAAAGTACACTAATTATATTTCTCATTTTGCAATCGACTCGATGTACACACTCGCCTCTTCAGGGGACGTGAACACTCGTGTGGTTCCCTCATGCGTGATCTTCAGCCGGGCCGGGTGGAGCAGGCCGAACCGAACACCCTGGACGTTGCGAAGTTTGCGGCGACACTCAGTGAAGGCGGCCCGCGCGCGAGCCGTTCTGGCAGTGTAGTCGGGGAACACAAAGATATTTGTACCGTTCACTTTGATCTGCTGCTGCTCCTTCGCCTTCGCCAGGATTTTCACACAGTCCGTGTGGTAGTGTAGCTTAGCCACAATTGGACGGGGCCGCTCGCCTGCTTTCGGTTTGGGTACTGGGATGCGGTGAGCATGATCCAGCAGCGGGTCCTCCTCGAAGCCGAAGGCCTCCTTTAGCATCCGGGAGACCGCAGCCGTTGTAGCCGATGAAGGGTCATCCTCCGGGACACCGATAATCCGGATATTCTGACGTCGGGACCGGGATTCCAAATCGTCACATTTATCCTCCAGCTGTGCCACCGTCTTCGTGAGGGTCTCGACTTTTTTCTGGAGGCTAACGATGTCATCTGTGCAGGTGGAGACTGACTTCTCCACCTCTGCTACCGTTAGCTTTAGCCCCGTGAAGTTCTCCTGCACTGCAGCTAGCCCCGATGATAGCTCCTTTTTGAAGGCGGACAGCTCGGCGTTGATCGACGAGAGACTTTCACCCAGAGCGGCTTGGAATTCTGCTTTAATTATAGCAGTAAAGTCCTCTCGGAGAGCCACCAGCAGCTCCTGTTTGAGGCTGCCGACGTCACAAACTGTAGCGGTAGCTGCTGCATCAGACGGAGGAGGTGACCCAGGACAGCTCGAGGTTCCGCCACGAGTAGCAGGCCACAGGTGAGCTTCGATCGAACTTACTCCTTTAGCTCCTTTAGCAGACTTTGGTGGCATTTTGGCGATCGAACAGGAGATATGCGTAGAATGTGTAAGTTGTCTATTGTTTGCGGTCAAAATCGGAAGAAAGTGCCAGGCATTAGTTGGAAAACAGGCCAGTTCCGCAGGAGCGCACCTGAACACAACTTATCCCACCGCCATTCAGCCGGAAGTCCTAGGTCGCGGCTTTTTATCATTTTTTCATGGCCTGCGACCTATAGTCAGGTGCGACCTATACAGTATATGGCTTTTTATAAAATAAGCTGATTTGTAATCATTTATTAACAAAAATTAAACTGAGACACACTCTTACAATAATGTCAGCTAACAAATATATTTTTTAGGTGTTTATCCTGCTAAAATTATTCATTTATTAAAGAAAAGTTCAGCTCAGACACATATTTGCTATAATTTTTATCAAACAAATAATTGTTTTTAAGTGTTAATCTTCTTAAAAGCCTTGCTGTGCGCTCCTGTGGAAGAGACATTTGCAGCAGAGCTAAACACGGTCCACATTTTGACGTAGGTGCGACCTATATTCAGGTGTGACCTATATATGGATTTTTCCAATTTTTGGCAAAAATTGGACAATGCGACCTATACTCGGGTGCGACTGTAAAGGATTATGAGGAGGTCAATATTAATACTGACCTCTTTACCTTAATTAATTTACTTATTCAGATTGAATAGTAAATTCACGGATTCTTTTCTTTTTCAGTTTACCCAATATATCTGTGATCTTTATGATGGATAAATACACAAAGCCATTAAGTGACAAAGACGTTAACTTAGTTTGATATGTCAAAGAGACACTACCATTTATTTAAAATGAATCAACTAAATTAACACCATTACACTTGATTGACATGATTTCACTTTCTTTCAAATTAATACGTCAGCACACTTGAATTATAACAACAGACATAAATACTAGATGTTAAACATATTTAGTCTGTGGCTCTTTAACTTAAAATAGTTTCCGGCTTATATTGAGAGGGAAAGAATAGGAGGAAAGATTTAAGAAGAAATTATCGTGAGCATGATACCAGAGTGACACTTCTCATCCGACTTCTGCTAAAATCCAGGTACGTTTTGTAAACAGCTCTTTACCTTTTGACGACAGCCCGGTAAGAGGGAAGACCTTGTAGCTTTTCAGATGCACGGGTCCTTGTGGGAACCAGTACAATACCTTCGAGCAGGGTTCTGGTTTACGTTTCAACGTCTCCTGGTTTTCGCTTGGTCATCAGAGAATATGTCAGCTTCAGGCCTCTGACTTCAAGATAAACTTATTCCAGGAAGGAATAAACAAAGTTTTTGAGCTTACGCTCGTTCGAAATGGACCCATAACAACATGTTATCAGTCCCAGCTGGATGACGAGTCCTTAGCGCGTGACTGGTGGTCATTCAGCTCTTTGGGACGTCTTCATGTCTTTGAAGCTCCCAGAAACTCTGAAGCGTTCCCGCACAGTTAGAACTTAAAAAGCAGGAACAAAGAGAGGAGTTCACTTGCCTTATCAGACCCAAGGTTACAGCCAGAGCAGAGGGAGATTTGTTTAGGAAAAGACAGAGAAGCTGGAGCCTTGTTCATGAAAAACAACGGATTAAACTGTCTTCTTATTTCTAAACAAAACAGTCGGGTCTCTGTGACCCGAGATTTCACCTTTAACACAGCAGTGAACACAGTAATACTCTTACAGAATAACACAGCTTAAAAGCACACATCATGAAAATGACAAAAGTTATTCTTTTGATCACATCAGCCTAAAATCAAAGATAGAAATAGTCTCTTTTTGGTGACTATGTTATCAGATTATAGCTAAATGAATGATTTTGTAGTAAATGTCTTGCTTTACTGAGAGGTCAGTAAAGGTCATCACTGGACAGTTCAAAAGTACACAGGTGTCTTAAAAGTGGACAAGGTCATGCCTACTACACGACCTATAGTCCGAAAAATACGGTACCTGACAGCACTGCAATCTCACAGATGGTTTTATTTCACATTTAATGCAAGTGTCAGGGCGGGAGGGGAAAAAAAAGATCAAGGTGTGTGTTTTGTCTGTGGGAACAAAAGGTGTGTGCGCTGCAGCTAATGCAAAGATTCAGAAAGTCAGACAATGGCGGGAGTAGATCTATGAATACAGTGGTTTTCTTGCACATACACACACAAAAAACACGGTGGTAATAACAGCATCTAGCAGATTCACGCATCAAAAAATGAGTTCTGAGCTCGGTTGTCTGGCTGGTCCAGTTCTGTTTAAAGACCCCTCCAGGCTGGCTGCTCAGATAGCGAGCCTCATTGTGATTGACTTCAAATGCATTCCTCTGTAACCCAAAGAAGCAGCTGCACAATGCACAACACACACACACACACACACGAGAGCTAAGCTGTACAAAATACATGCAATCATTAATAGTGCTTGAGGTTTCATTGGAACAGGTTTTCTGGGCTGCTGCAGCATGTCGGAGCTCTCAAACTGTGAAGAATAATTTGAATACTCCCTCTTCTTCACGCCACCATCTGTGACTTTGCCCCTCCACTTACTGCAGCCACAGCACTGAGACAAAACAGGACACACAAAGACAAAACACTGAGATAGTGTGCACTTTTCACACCCCATAAGTGTTTTTTTTTTGCCCTTCGATTCTTAAAGTACGGTAACATCTTTCACACAAACAGCCCAGCTCTGCTGTCGAATTGTTGTCTGTATGGGCCCTTCAGCTTAAAAATGTAGGTTTCTATTTGTGTTTTTGCAAAACACTGTATTAAAAATCAAATCCTAAACTACTTTGAACATGTATTTTTTTAGCAAAAAGGTGAGAGATGGCGAAATAAAACCCTGAGAATTCAAACAAAACATCTGGTAACTGTTTTGTGCACATGTGGTTTGCAACATAAACTGGAGGCTTTGCTCACTTTGCCACAAAACAGATTCTCACACATACAGAAATACTGAGATTACACAAATCTGTGGTTTGAAGAGACATTTTACCGCTCTGCTTCGTCTTCTGATTTGGGAATACAATCTGAATTTGACGTGTTAAAAGCACAATGTAGACCTAGATTTCTTCCTGAAACTCTCAACGCATCACTTCTCCTGGTTGCCACACCAGGCTGCGATCCTTTCTGAGTTGAAACAAGTGAAGCAGCTGCCAACTTTTGCAAAGTGGACTCACTGGAGACTGGTTTGTGAGCGAGTTTGCCTCGTCTCCAACAAATAACGGCAGGAGCAGCAGGACTCCCAGATGGCACAGAACTTTAAAACAGGCATTTTGAGATAAATACAACTTTAAACGAAAGCATAAATATACTTCCTCAGACGGCTGAGGCGAGCTGGTCTGAGCAGCCCAGTCCTCACCTCCTTCTACAGGTGTGCAGTGGAGAGCATCCTGTGCTCCAGCATCAACGTGTGGCATGGAGGCTGCACAGCTGCAGAAAGAAAAGCTTTACAGAGAGTGGTGAAGGCTGCACAGAAGTCTGTTGGAGTCAGTCTCCCCACCATCACAGACATTTACACCTCCAGATGCAGGAAGAGAGCCACCTGCATCATGAAGGACCCCACTCACCCAGCACACACACTTTTTGCCCCACTCCCCTCAGGAAGGAGGTTGAGGAGCATTAAGTGTAGAACCACTAGACTGAGGAACAGCTTCTACCCTGAGGCTGTTAGACTCATGAATATCTAAAAAAAAATCACATCATGTTGCTGCTGATCTGTTTCATGTTGCTGCTGATCTGTTTCATGTTGCTGCTGATCTGTTTCATGTTGCTGCTGATCTGTTTCATGTTGCTGCTGATCTGTTTCATGTTGCTGCTGATCTGTTTCATGTTGCTGCTGATCTGTTTCATGTTGCTGCTGATCTGTTTCATGTTGCTGCTGATCTGTTTCATGTTGCTGCTGATCTGTTTCATGTTGCTGCTGATCTGTTTCATGTTGCTGCTGATCTGTTTCATGTTGCTGCTGATCTGTTTCATGTTGCTGCTGATCTGTTTCATGTTGCTGCTGATCTGTTTCATGTTGCTGCTGATCTGTTTCATGTTGCTGCTGATCTGTTTCATGTTGCTGCTGATCTGTTTCATGTTGCTGCTGATCTGTTTCATGTTGCTGCTGATCTGTTTCATGTTGCTGCTGATCTGTTTCATGTTGCTGCTGATCTGTTTCATGTTGCTGCTGATCTGTTTCATGTTGCTGCTGATCTGTTTCATGTTGCTGCTGATCTGTTTCATGTTGCTGCTGATCTGTTTCATGTTGCTGCTGATCTGTTTCATGTTGCTGCTGATCTGTTTCATGTTGCTGCTGATCTGTTTCATGTTGCTGCTGATCTGTTTCATGTTGCTGCTGATCTGTTTCATGTTGCTGCTGATCTGTTTCATGTTGCTGCTGATCTGTTTCATGTTGCTGCTGATCTGTTTCATGTTGCTGCTGATCTGTTTCATGTTGCTGCTGATCTGTTTCATGTTGCTGCTGATCTGTTTCATGTTGCTGCTGATCTGTTTCATGTTGCTGCTGATCTGTTTCATGTTGCTGCTGATCTGTTTCATGTTGCTGCTGATCTGTTTCATGTTGCTGCTGATCTGTTTCATGTTGCTGCTGATCTGTTTCATGTTGCTGCTGATCTGTTTCATGTTGCTGCTGATCTGTTTCATGTTGCTGCTGATCTGTTTCATGTTGCTGCTGATCTGTTTCATGTTGCTGCTGATCTGTTTCATGTTGCTGCTGATCTGTTTCATGTTGCTGCTGATCTGTTTCATGTTGCTGCTGATCTGTTTCATGTTGCTGCTGATCTGTTTCATGTTGCTGCTGATCTGTTTCATGTTGCTGCTGATCTGTTTCATGTTGCTGCTGATCTGTTTCATGTTGCTGCTGATCTGTTTCATGTTGCTGCTGATCTGTTTCATGTTGCTGCTGATCTGTTTCATGTTGCTGCTGATCTGTTTCATGTTGCTGCTGATCTGTTTCATGTTGCTGCTGATCTGTTTCATGTTGCTGCTGATCTGTTTCATGTTGCTGCTGATCTGTTTCATGTTGCTGCTGATCTGTTTCATGTTGCTGCTGATCTGTTTCATGTTGCTGCTGATCTGTTTCATGTTGCTGCTGATCTGTTTCATGTTGCTGCTGATCTGTTTCATGTTGCTGCTGATCTGTTTCATGTTGCTGCTGATCTGTTTCATGTTGCTGCTGATCCGTTTCATGTTGCTGTGTTCATTCGTGCTCATCTGCTCACACAGACTCATGTTCGTGCTGCTGTTTGGTGTATTGTTTTTATGCTACAAGTGCATTTTTAGTTAATGTTTTTCTTAGTTCATATCTTAGATCTTATTAATGTTCTTTTACATTTTAATACGTTAGTTGAATGTAACTGGGACTCTGTACACAATTTCATTCCACCACATGTACCACCTGTGGTGTGTATGACAAATAAAGAAACTTGAATCCTTGAAATATGTCCTGTAAATCCCTTATTTGCTACTTGATTGGTATAGGGATGCATTTTTCTTAGAAATGACACGTATTGTTAAAAGAAACACTGGAAGGAGTATAAACTCAGTGCTGGTGGCGTTTCTTTTCGCCATGACTGATAAAAGCATTCAGCAATACAGTACTTAAAACTGACTAACAGAGTAAAAGACGTGCATATTTGGACCAATTTTTAAGTGATCGATCCACCAAAATGTCATAAGTCCAGAACTATGATTATAAAACTGTTTGTATACTCTTAGGTCTTCCTTTGCTTTCAGTTTGTTTCTTGTAACTTTGATTTTTGGCAATAAATCCTACACTTTTGATAAGCCAGTTTATATCTTACTCAACGAGGCTGCATTTGTCAGGAGAATGCATTTGTGTGTTGAGCTGCCTGGTTGAGTTTGTGCCCATGAAAAACTTACCAACTCTTTTCTGCTCAACTTGTTCTGCTATTGACTCTTTGTTTGATGATTTTTATTGGATTGTATGATTGAAATCTGAAGAAACATGACATAATTTATATTTAGCATGTATCTTTTTTAACAAACAAGGGCCTCAGTAGCATGTGGAAGAACCATACACAGCCACAACAGCCTGGCACCTCCTCCTCATGTTGCTCACCAGCTTTGTTAATGGCATCACCAGCACTCGTCTCAAGTTAGTGTGGTTGTGTTGGTCACTCTGGTATAAATATTTCATCCTCTACATACCCAAATTCTAGAGGTAGTGTTTGATGCCCCCCACTGTGGGGGTGGGCATTGTTATCTTGAAGGCTAGATTTTCATCCCAGACTGTGGAGAGGTGAGATTGCCACTGGTTGTCAGCCCCTGGAGTACCTAAAGCTCAAAACAAGAGTCAAAAGCAGAATAATCTGTTTGGCCTGGGCAGAGAAGATTGGGTAAGTTCTTCTTTGGCACAATACTGTACACAAACTCAGTTCTGCTCAACCAACAAATATATTTTGCCAACACATGTGGCGCCATTTAAGGAGAAATAAGCAGGCTTATTGCCAGGAAACATTGATACAGTACTACAAAGAAATTAGTATACAGGTAGTCCCTCGGGTTACGGCGGTCTCGACTTACGACGTTTCGTGGTTGCGACACTCTCCCATTGACAAGCGTTGTTTCGAGTTACGTGGGTTTACGCGGCTTTACGTTACGTTATAAACTTACGGTACTGTACTTTACGTAACTCAGCGGCAGGACAGTGGAAAAATACAGGGGGCGGAGGAACACTGTACCTTAGTGGCACGACAATGTTCTGTTTTACGTCGAAAATCCAGGTTTACAACGCCGCGTACAATGCGCTCCGACTTACGTCGAAATTCACTTTACGCCGCCGCGCAGGAACGGAACTCCGTCGTAAGTCGGGGACTACCTGTAATTCATTATGTTTTGTGCTATAGAAGGAAAAATGTAGAAAAACAATAAAAATCTCAGTAAAGTTTAATATCATGTCTACTCTCTAAATGTTTGACCGCTGTCTTCTTGACCGACCACTTCAACAAAACCAAACAGGTCTGCTTTAAACACGTCTCGTCTGGGAGAACACCAGGAGGTAAAATAAAGGTCACGGCCCACATTTCCAACAGCTCAGCGGTTTTATTTCCCTGAGTGCTGCGATCCGGTGCTTCTGTAAATCAGCTGCTGATTCTCAGCCGTCTGTGTGGCTGCTCGCAGTCTGACCCTCGCTGATAGAAGGTCTGAGCCTCGCTGTTCACCCACAGGAGTGCATCTCCACCTGGAGAGCTCTGAACCTCTTGGCACGGAGCCTCCAGCCACTTGAAGTGTTACAGGAAAGCCTGCAGCCTGTTTACGGTTCGTGTGGCTCCACGCCCGTCTTTTCTTCCCAGAGTGGATCCTCATGTCTGTCAGCAATGACCTCTAATCTTCCTCCATCTTTTGCCTTTTTTTCTGCTACGTCTCCCGCTCCACCCCTGCTTCTTCCTCTCCTGCCGGCTGGGCGGGCGGCTCATTTTCAGTCAGACGAGACGAGAGCGACTGTGTGTGTCACCAGGTGACGGCCTGGTTAGGACAGCTGCCAGCCTGAGCACAGATTAGCACAAAAAGCCTCTGCACAGTCATGCCGCTCACACCTTCTCACACAAAGGCAGCTACATGTCGAGTATCTTGTAGCAATGACGTCAGCCGAAAACAGCTCACACCTGCACACCACAGCCGAAGGGATCAAAGACGGCCTGCTTCAGTCTAACTAAGGCTTTGAAAACCCTAAAGTACACATTTTTATTCACAGACGCATTTATTAGACATTAACATTTTCATCAGCTGTTTTATGTGTGATTTATATTTGCTGAGTCAGCATTCACAATTTTTTTTATGTTTAGTTTATATCAGACGTTGTTTGTTCTTTTTCAGCTGTTCAGGTTTCAAAACGCTCGGGTCTTTATGTTGTTTTATAGCTTTTAATTATGTAACTACCTGTAGTTACATCGTTTTCCTCAGAAATACAGAATTATTTCTTCAAATCTTTGAAAAACGTTGTGCTCTTTAAAATCCACTCAGCATGGTCACTTCAGTTTTAGTTTATTGCTAGTTTTTGATAGTTTTAGCTATTGTTTTGCTCATTTTAACTTTTAGCTACTCTTTCACTGATTTTAGCTACGTTCTGAATATTTTTGCTTCAGCTACTCTTGCTATTTTTAGCTTTTAGTTGCTGTTTTGCTGGTCTTTGCTTTTAGCTAGTAATTTACAAATGTTAACCTTTGCCCACTGTGTTGCAAATTTTACTATTTTCTACTTTTATACTTTCAGCTACTGTGTTGATCATTTTAGCTTTCAACTATTTTTTTATCTTTTAACTATAAATTTGCTATTTTTAGCTTTTAGCCACTGTTTTAACAACGGTCTTGTAGAATTTAGCTTTCAGTTACTTTTGCTGTGTTTTAGCTTTGGCTTAGCTAGTTTTAACTTTTAACTACTCTTTCACTCATTTTAGCTACTGTTCTGTTGATTTTTGCTTCAGCTACTCTTGCTATTTTGCTGTTTTTTGCTTTTTGCTAGAAATTTACAAATGTTAACCTTTGTCTCCTGTGTTGCAAAATTTTGCTATTTCCTATTGTTCTGATCATTTTAAGCTTTCAGCTACTGTTTTGAACAGTTTAGCTTTCAGTTATTTTTCAACCTTTTTAGCTTTTAGCTACAAGTTTGCAATTTTTAGCTTTCAGCTACTGTTTAACAACTGTTGCAGAATTTAGCTTTCAGCTACTTTTGCTATGGTTTAGCATTTGCTTAGCTAATTTTAGCTTTCAGCTACTCTTGCTTGTATTTAATAACATCTGTTTTGCTGGTCTTAGCTTTTAACTATACTGTAGTTCTGATCATTTCAGCTCTTTTTCTAGTTTTAACTTTTCCTGATTTTTCCAACTTGTCTTTTAGCTAGTTTTGCAGTTCTTAACATTTAGCCACTGTTTTGTTAGTTTTAGCTACTGCTTAGCTAATAGATTTCTGGTTACTATTTTGTGAATTTTAGCTTTTGTTCTGATGGGTTGAATTTAGCTCAGCTTCAGCTTTTTCTGTGTATTTTAGCAGACATTCAGCTTTTAGCTTTTTCTCTATAATTGTACAGAAAGTGCTGTTTTTCTGGTGGTTTTCGCCTCTTTATGAACAGCCTTCATTGTAACAAAAAGTATAAGTCTAATTTAACAACCTGGAGTCTCTGACTTTGTGATAAAATATTTAAAGCATTGCTGATGGGAAGATTTATTGCAGTCTTTTGTGAATAAAGTCCAATAAAAAGTGACTTTATGTACAACTTTTATATGTAAAATATTTATATCAAACATGGATGACATTTTAATCATTTTGCAAGCTCAAAGTTTTAATTTTATACATATTTCTGGTTTAGAATGTCTGCAGGTCAGAAAAAGCAGCAGGTTTCCTCGTCTAAGCCTACAGTAAGTGGCTGAAAATTGAAATTTAATGTGAAATCAGTGGGATGCAAAGTGGTTTGACATGAAAAAAACACCTTGCCCAGTGCATTTGCTCCATCATGACAGTTGCAGGAGGAGAGGAGGAGGTGGCACAGAAAAAAAATGATTGGAGGCGACAGTGACAGGTGCTTGACAGGGAGGCCCCTCCAGCAGGTGCAGCAGGCAGCAATCCCATCAGTAATACATTTTACAGAACCAGCAGTTGGTAAAACTACACTTACACGTTGCGTAGTGTCAAAAACGGATCTATAATTAAAATATAGACAAAATGGTTCAATGGTTAGGGACTGCAGACCCGTGGGTTTTCTCTAAAAAAACAGTCAGGAAAACCCAACGTGGTAATTTTGTGTCTTTAATGTGGAGCAAAAACCTCCAAAGGCGGATGGTAGACGACGCCTCCAGAGAGTTAAAGATCCATACCCTCTGAGGAAACAGTTGGAAACACTTATCTGCAGCCAGCCGCGGTTACGGTTCTGACTGAGAGTTTAAAAAAAACACCCGAATCCTTTAACGACACTTCAGCAGATTTTATCGACGATAACCTCTTTTATGTCTTCAGGCACGTGAAACTCGTTTCACCTTCCTCAGATTTCTTATTAAAAGTGATTTAAAGCGTTATAATTTTCTCCTCTAAGGGCTAAACTAACATCTCTTGAAGAAATGAATACCTGCATGCCAAAGGTTAGAACAAACGTTAGCGCTCAGAGACTGTGATTGGGATGACTCTCAGCTACTACCACACTAAATTTCTGTTCAATAGCTGTCAAAGTGGACTAAACCACAGTCGATATTGTGCTTTCTAAGGTCGATCAGCTGCGGCAGCCATTTTGAACCAAAACGGCTCCAAAACCAACTCGGTTGTAGACGTGCATGCAACGATTCATTCCTAAGAATTTCATTAAAATCTTTCCAGTGGTTGATGAGATATTTAGCAGATTTAATAAGATATTTTCTTCATCTGCTACCTTTCATTTTAAATTTTACTATTATTATTATTATTTTTCCTTTTCCCATTTATAGATGGCCTCCCTTCTCACCTTTACAGCCATCCTCTCACACACATATATATTATATATATATATA
>JBBPBX010052263.1:0-24273 GCA_038048925.1 Garcialebias charrua
GCAGAAATGGCTCTTTGGATCGAAAAGGTTGCAGACCCCTGCTCTAGACAAATAATAAAGAACAAATAATAACAAGCCCAATTAAGCGAATTTACTTTCAAAACAAGCCCAAGAAACTGCAACAACGTCTGCGCAGCTCAGGACGTGTCTCTGTCCGTCACCCCCCATCCACCCCCACCCCACCCCGCCATGGCAAGTTATGTAGGGGAAACACTGCATCGTTCCTCTCTATCAAGGATGTGAACATCTTCATCCCTGAAAGAGTGACCGCTGGCCTGGAGATGAGTGTAGACTGCAGAGTCCTGACCTGATGATGTTGATCTTCTGTGCTGGGCCATCCTTTTGGCCAGTGGCTGTTTAGTTTCCCCGATGTAAGACTGATCACAGCCCTCCTGACACTGAACAACATACACAATATTACTCTGTTTGTGCTGGGGGACTGGATCTTTGGGATGAACCAGTCTTTGCCGTAATGTATTTTGTTGTTTAAAAGCCACTGCGACGTTGTGTTTAGAAAATAAACGTCTCAATGTCTCTGAAACTCCCGCAACATCTGGAATGACCACTGGTCTGGGTCTGGGTTCCTTCTTTTCACCTGATGGCTGGCTGGAGTCCTGTTTGGGTTTCTTCTCTGCTTTCAGGAAGGCCCAGTTAGGATATCCACATTTCTCTAGAGCCTGTTTTGTGTGTGATTTCTCCTTCTGTCTGGCTCCTGAGTTAGTGGGGACGCTGTCTGCTCTGTGATACAGTCCTGATGACTCCTAACTTGTGTCCAAGAAAGCCAACCTGCCATTTTTTACTACATCTTCTCGTGTGAACTTGATATATTTATCCACAGAGTTGATGTGATCAGTGAAATGTTGGACTTCCTGAGATTTAACGTAGATGAAACGTTTCTAAATTTTTTTTTGCTTTGTTTTGTTTTGTTTTTTGAATGTCCAGAGGACCAGACTTAGCTTTTTTGGATTTTTCTACCTGGATTATTGAGCATGCATTAGGGTAACAACATTTTCTTTTCTTTTTATTTCTTTTTTATATAATTCAGCTGCCTCTCCTGACTCACCTGTCTGTATTTTGTCACCAGCATCACCAGCACCTTCTGCATCACCTGCTCCTTCATAAAGGTAACAATATTTTCTTTTCTTTTTTTTTATTTCTTTTTATATAACTCAGCTGCCTCTCCTGACTCACCTGTCTGTCTTTTGTCACCAGCACCTTCTGCATCACCTGCTCCTTCATAAAGGTAACAATATTTTCTTTTCTTTTTTATTTCTTTTTATATAATTCAGCTGCCTCTCCTGACTCACCTGTCTGTCTTTTGTCACCAGCATCACCAGCACCTTCTGCATCACCTGCTCCTTCATAAAGGTAACAATATTTTCTTTTCTTTTTTTATTTCTTTTTATATAATTCAGCTGCCTCTCCTGACTCACCTGTCTGTATTTTGTCACCAGCATCACCAGCACCTTCTGCATCACCTGCTCCTTCATAAAGGTAACAATATTTTCTTTTCTTTTTTTATTTCTTTTTATATAACTCAGCTGCCTCTCCTGACTCACCTGTCTGTCTTTTGTCACCAGCATCACCAGCACCTTCTGCATCACCTGCTCCTTCATAAAGGTAACAATATTTTCTTTTCTTTTTTTATTTCTTTTTATATAATTCAGCTGCCTCTCCTGACTCACCTGTCTGTCTTTTGTCACCAGCATCACCAGCACCTTCTGCATCACCTGCTCCTTCATAAAGGTAACAATATTTTCTTTTCTTTTTTTATTTCTTTTTATATAATTCAGCTGCCTCTCCTGACTCACCTGTCTGTCTTTTGTCACCAGCACCTTCTGCATCACCTGCTCCTTCATAAAGGTAACAATATTTTCTTTTCTTTTTTTATTTCTTTTTATATAATTCAGCTGCCTCTCCTGACTCACCTGTCTGTCTTTTGTCACCAGCACCTTCTGCATCACCTGCTCCTTCATAAAGGTAACAATATTTTCTTTTCTTTTTTTATTTCTTTTTATATAACTCAGCTGCCTCTCCTGACTCACCTGTCTGTATTTTGTCACCAGCATCACCAGCACCTTCTGCATCACCTGCTCCTTCATAAAGGTAACAATATTTTCTTTTCTTTTTTTATTTCTTTTTATATAACTCAGCTGCCTCTCCTGACTCACCTGTCTGTCTTTTGTCACCAGCACCTTCTGCATCACCTGCTCCTTCATAAAGGTAACAATATTTTCTTTTCTTTTTTATTTCTTTTTATATAATTCAGCTGCCTCTCCTGACTCACCTGTCTGTCTTTTGTCACCAGACAGACGTACCCAGAAAACCTCCAAAGGGTGGTGTCCAGATCAGATGAAACTCCTCAACTGACTCTTTTGATACTGCGGAACAGCGGCTTTACACCAAGCTCCCCCTGGATGATGGAGCTCCTTACCCAATCTCTAAGACTGAGTGCCCCCCCCCCATGAAGGAAGCCCCTTTCAGCCACTTGTATCCAGGATCTGTTTCCAAACAAAGTGTAAAATATTTTGGACAATCAACTCCTGCAGCTGTGGAAATGTTTATTCCACTTAGATGTTTGCAGTTTTTCTCATACATTTCAAAAAGGTTGATTTTTGTTGTTAATACACAATGTACACAAGTGGTAAATATTTGTTCAGCATTTATATTGAGTTATTCAGATAAGAAAAACTACATTTTTTGTTAGTCAGTCATTAAGAAGTAACACAAATAAGAGAAACAGTAAAAATACTCTGGCTGTTAATGGTGAAATTAGTAATTAATTATGTATTTTAGCATCTCATTTCTTCTTCACAAAATTGATTTAGCATTTGTTTGAAGTAACTTTTTTAATGACATGTAAACAAAGCCACTTTATATTGTCTACACATGTAGATTATTTTATGTTGCTATATTTTGCCACTTTGAAAGAACCAAAATGATGTTCAAGAAATAAATGTTTATGTTGTTATCTATGTGTGATAATTTGTGCAACCCAGTAAAAACACTTTAAAGTATTTAGAAAATTAGAAGAATATTATATGTACTGTACAAGTGAAATTTAGCAGAAAAAAATTGTAATTGTTTTATTTTCCACTTATTGTTTTCTTTGTTAAACAAATGAATTTTAATCAAGAGAAGAGGTTAAATAATGCAAATTTATCTTATTATTCAATGATTATTAATGTAGGTTGTTTGGAAAATTTAATGATTACAAATTGAGTTCCACTTAAAAAACACACAAAAAAATAATTTCTTTGTAATGAATATTTAATTTTAGTCATTTTTCCCTAAATTAATAGTAAATTCAAAGTAATATTCCTTATATATTAATTTAAATTAAATTTTGCATTAAAAATTAGTCATTTTAACCATAAATTTGAGATTTTGTTCCTAAATCCTACATAAATGTACAGTTTAATGTAATTAAAATCTACTTAGTTTTTTAATTAAATTTAATTACCATTTTCCCTAAATTAATAGTAAATTCAAAGTAATATTCCTTATATATTAATTTAATTTAAATTAAATTTTGCATTAAAAATTAGTCATTTTAACCATAAATTTGAGATTTTGTTCCTAAATCCTACATAAATGTACAGTTTAATGTAATTAAAATCTACTTAGTTTTTTTAATTAAATTTAATTACCATTTTCTCTTTATTTTACATAAACTTTTTGAAATTAAAATCTACTTAATAATATTAATTGTCACTTTGTTACCTAAGGTTTTTTAAGTAACCTCTATTCACAGTTTTTTCAGTGTATAGCACATGGTCTCCTGAGCTTAACCAAATGTGAAATCAGCTGGATTTAAAAATCTGCGGTGTTGTTTATGAGTTACGGTATCTTGCAAACAAAAACAGCGAACCTCACAGCTAAATGCAGCTACATCCAGAGCAGGGGGCGGGCAGCGACAGAGTCAGTCCGACCAGAGGAGGCTTTTTTCGGACACATGAGCTAGAAACGGTCTGGAAGTGGCCTTCTTCTTCCTCTTCGCTCTGAGTCCTCTGCTGTTGCCCATAGCGGCCGAAACTGGTACTGCACCATTTTTGCCCAAAATGAAAAACGGCGAATCAGAGCGAAAAATGGGGCTAAAAATATGGGAAAAAATTCATAGATAATACTAAGGCTGCACGATTAATAGCATTTGCGATTATCTCGCGATATGTTAAAACGCGATTCACTAATCGCACGGGCTGCGATTTGACTGGTCACGTGACTTGGGAGTGAGCCGCTCTGGCCGCGCGCAGCTCTGAGTGGAGCAAAACAGAGAGAGCAGGGAGGAGGAGACCGTGCGCTTGCAACACAGTTGCTTCAGGCTGGACAGAAGTCATAAAAGTTATAAATTCAGGTAAGTTAGCTCATTTAAACGTGTATCTGATCTTAGAGGCTGAAACACGAGACAGCGGAAGATAAACAGAGCACGAGCTGGTCATGTGACTAGGACTGTTGTTGACAGTGCCCTGTTAGCAGCTAGCTCTGCAAGCTAAAGTTCTTCGTGAAAAAGCTCATTAATTATCTGATTTAAAAAAAAAACAGTTGTGTCGTTAGTGATATGAATTAATACAGAACCAGTAAAACACACGTTTTGCGCAAGCTGTTTTTTTTAACTAGTGGTGTTGTTGTTAGCTTAGCTTTAGCATAGCTATTTAGATGAGGTGATGCATTTTCTCATTACGTGTATTACCAAACCTGGTCGTGATGTCACGACTATTATATTATCCTTATTGTCCGTTTTAAATAAAAATGTTAATTATTATGTTCAGTAATGTGAAGCTATTTAGTTATCACGTTTTGCATTCTCTTAACATTGATAAACTGGGAAAAGCTAAAACCTCTACATTGTTTTTAACTAACAAGATTTTTCAGGTCCTCAATTTTTGCACAAGTGAGAGTGGAGGATGTGAATGTGTGTATTTATTTTTTATTTTGTATTACAGGACATGTACTAAAGGATGGCAGTGTCTCTCCCACAGTTGGAAGAAGGCAGCAATGACTGAAGAGGGATCTCAAACTTTCTGGACACAGCCTCATCACTGAATGTCCAACAAGATGGGGATCCAAAGGATTGCCAGGGTGCTAGAGCAGCTTAAAACCATTTCAGGTGCTGTCAGGTGACTGTTATGCACACTCCCTTATCCTAACCTGGCAACCTGAGGTGTTGGAGTCTGTTCACAAGGCTCTGCATCTTGCTGTTACTGACTGACTACATGTTTACATTATTGTTCCAAGAGTTGTTCTTTTTTTTTTTTTTACATCTAAAAGATTTAATAAGAACAGATACTAGTTTATTTAGTGTTCACTGAGTTTGAATTCCCAGAACGAGTTGGTTAAAGCAGATTCTCTGTTTTTTGCACTTTATTTTAGATGTTACTGGCTGGAAAGCAGTAAGTTTAAAAATTTTTATATCTAATTTTTTACATTTATTTATTAACTGTCATGTGAAGTTCAGACAGTAGTTAGGAAATTCACTTAACATGTTTACTATTATGTTTATGAAACAAGAAAAAATAGAAATGGTGAAAAGAAAAGGCATAGATTTGTTTGCTTTATTGTAATCTCTGCTTTAAATAAATCTGACATTGTTTATTATAAAACAGATTAATTTATTGCTTCTGTTTGTTGAAAAATACTTGAGAAGGTATTTTTTTTTTAAATCGCATTTTAAATCGCAATTAATAGAAAAATAATCGCAATTAGATTATTTTCCAAAATCGTTCAGCTCTAGATAATACGCTTCGGTGTATAATACGCAGGACATTCAAATGAGCAAAAAAAACCCCCGCGTATTATACACCGACGAATACGGTACTTGAACTCCTCCACTTGAGACAGAACTTCATCCTCGATATGAAGAGAACAATCCACCCTTTTCTGACTGAGGACCATGGACTCAGATTTGGAGGTGCTGATTCTTATCCCAGCTGCTTCACACTCTGCTGTGAACCGCTCCAGTGAGAGCTGAAGATCACGGCACAATGACGCCAACACCACATCATCTGCAAAGAACAGAGATGGAATCCTGAGCCACTGAACCAGACTCCCTCCGCCCCCTGACTGCACCGAGATTCTGTCCATAAAAGTTATGAACAGAATCTGTGAGAACGGGCAGCCCTGGTAGTTCCACTCCCACCCTGGGAGTGAAATAGAACGTTGACTATTTAAAATGTTGTTTATGTAACTTTGTATGCTAAACAAGATACAAAAGACTATTAGAGATCACATCTTCATCTAAATCTAAATTTTATTAAAATAATAATAATAAAATCACAATCTGCACAAAATTTTATTAGGTCCTTTGTATTTGTACCTGTTTGCTCACCACCAATTTTTCACGAATTTCTTTGATCAAGTTAAAGTAACAATGTTAATAAATGACTAATATTACTTGGAAAAAGGGCCTTCTCCTACTCTGCTCCTGATTCCTGGAATATCTCTCTCGGCCCTGACCTCCCTAAATGGTTTTAAAAATCTTTTGGAAACCTGGCAAAAACCATTGCAGATATGTTCCTGTTTTTGATTTTGTACATCTACCTTGTGGTGTTTTGCTAGTTTTGATACTTTGCATTTCACTTTCTATTTCTCTCCTACGTTTTTTTTTTTTTTTTTTTTTTTCTGTTGTTTGTTGTTTAAGGAAATTCTACCATTGCTGTTCATCATTCTTTAGTTTGTAGCAGGTCGCTTTTGTAAATGAGCCCTCGAGGCTCAATGAGATTTACCTGACTAAATAAAGGTTGAATGAATGAATGAATGAATTACCTCATTCTTCCATCTGTGCTTTTGTGTGGTTACAAAAAACAATTACTATATAGATATATCTTATTTGCCAAAAGTAAAATCATCATCTTGAGTTGAAATCAAGTATACACCTTAAATACATATGAGTCCCATGATTTGTTATTAAGCGGCACAAGCTGCAGAGGGTTCTGTTCGGGGAAACAACGATTCAAAGGTGAAATAATCACCTTTCATAATGCGATTAATCAATTATCAGTCATCCAGTTGGTTTATTTGAACGTTCAAACTGCCCTTGTCGTTATTTTGATCATAGTGAAACGTCATTAATTCCCTTTCGTTCAGTGATTGATGGATGACGTAAAGCCATTCCTTTGCCTGAAAGTGGAGGAGCCTGCAGGGAGAGGAAGGAGGGGGGTTACAAATGGACAAACATGTTGACATTGGAGTTTCTTCCAGGGACATTAAGCTCATATTGATTCTCCCTTGATTACACACAGGCTCCTCAGCATGCATACAAATACAGTACAAAAGGTGTTTTTAGAAAAAAAGAGTGCACGACAAAAACTGATTGTTCCCTTTCATTAATAACCTAAACTTGGCAGCATTTCAGCACAAAATGGCTCTCCATAATGAGCTTTCTTTTACATTTTCATCAGATCTGAAAAAATGAAATGAAGGACCCCATTACAGCACTCCCATTGCCCTTCAGCAGCCACCACCAAAGACGCACATCAGAGAAGGATTAGGCAAAGGCTCAGATCTGATCTGAAAGATCTATACCTGTCTGCTGGCTGAGACTTTAGTCAGACAGGTTAGTTTGAATTTTATAGAAAAAATCATTTAAGGTTCAAATTTCTCTGAATAATCTGAAGTTGATACTTTCAGCTTCAGTTTTTTATTCTTGGTTTGTCCTAATTTCTGGTTAGATTGAACATTTTAATGGATGTAACAAAACAAAAAAATACAATAAACATTTTCTCCAGTAGGTACCTTGTTATTTTATCTCCATTACTAAAAATAAACAAAAGTGTGAACAAAGCACTCATCCTAATCTGCAGGAGGAAACTGTGGAAGACAAAATCACACGATTGACATTCATTAAACTGGTCATAGTCTGTTTACCAGGGGTCCCCAAACTTTTTCCTGTGAGGGCCACATAACTTTTCCCTTCTCTGGTGGGGGGCCGGAGTCAGTTTTTAACAGGAAAAAGTGTGACGATTGCAAGAGTGCCTAAATGTAAAAATGTATTGTTTTCCAGAAAGCACAATCAAATAACCCTCTCTGGGTTCTTCACAGAATAAAAGTCAGGAGATAAATAATAAGACTATTAATAAAATAAATAATAACACTATTAATAAAATAAATAAACAAATAACCCTCTCTGGGTTCTTCACAGAAAAAAAATCCAGGAAATAAACACTATTAATAAAATAAATAATAACCAAATAGCCCTCTCTGGGTTCTTCACAGAACAAAAGTGCATTTAACATAAACTTTCTGTTGTGCTGTGCACAATCTTAACAGGTCCAAGTTCAGCTTAGTTGTCAGAGCAAAATCTCTTACTTAAATGGCTATCATACTTGTCTTTGTGACGGCATTCATAGTGTCGCCGCAGATATTCTTTGAATGCCACCACCGCCGCTTTACAGATGAGACAGACAGCCTCTTCTTTGCATTGAACAAAAAAATAATCGTTTGTCCACTGCAGCTTAAATGTATAGTATGCGGTTTTTGAACACTCTGGGACTTAGAAACATTTTCAGCGCAGAAAAGCATTCTGCTCCCTCCCCTCAGAGCCATATATGGCTCAGTCCGTGCACTGCTGAACTTGGGATCTGCTCCGCCCCCTGCTGCTGTCTGCTCAGAGCCGCTGCGATATTCTGTGTTTATGTTAATAAAACCTTCTAATAAAATAAAATAAAACCATGGAGCGCTAGTCCTACAACACAAAATCCAGCAGAAATCATCAGAGGTTCACGAAGCAACGTTTGGACATGATTTAATTCGCTCGTGACTTCCTCATGTCTGTCAGCGCTGGTCTGGAATGTCTGGAATGTTCCGCCTCCTCTACATGTCCTGTCTCTGCGCTCCGAAGTTCTGTGTTTATATGATAATATAACTGTTTAAAAAATATAATAAAACCATGAATCACTCATCCAACAACACAAAAACCAGAAGAAATCAGCAGAGGTTCACGAAGCAACGTTGGACATGTTTTAATTCGCTCGTGAGTCGTGACAAATCCATTTCCTCATTCTGTCAGTGAAGGATGAAGCGATCACTTGACTTTTGGCAAAAAAACTAAATAAAAGTCCAGCTCTGGGATAAAGAAGGGATATTTAATACATTTTGTGTCACATAAAAAACAGTCCTGCATCGCTTTGCAATCCTTTGAATGAGAACGAGCTGCGGCTGGGACAGGTGGGGGCGTGGGTTGGGGCGTGACAAACAACTCTGTTTTTATTGGCTGGTCAGTGTCCGGGTCACTCTTGTGTTTTCAGTGTTTTTATAAATGCTGATAGAGAAGCAAGGGGACTATAGTTTTTTTCAGAGATTACTTTGTCTAACATCAGTCTGTCAATAGATAGTGACAGAGTGAAGAAATATGTTAAAAATATATTGTTTGAAAAGTTACAGACTACATTACAATGTTACATACCCCACCTTTAAATGCCCTGCATTCTGAATCAATTTTTCTCTTACCTAATCTTTTCGCCATTATTCCGTTCTGTCTTTGACAGAGGCGGAACATTTTACTTAAGTCCAACTTTATAATCAAATACAAATACACATGAAAAAAATCTAAATGCTCTCTGGTATTGTTCTGGGGTGCCGGACCAAATGTGGAGGCGGGCCGGATACGGCCCGCGGGTCGTAGTTTGGGGACCACTAGCCTGGTTAAAACCAGACCCCCTTGTCCTTCACTTCGCTTCGTACTAGGGTCTGGGACTTCTCCCATAGACAAGGATTTCTCCGGTAGATTTTTGACCGGACCAATCAGAGAACAGAAGGCGGAGTTTTGAACGACGTTGACTGACGTCGTCAGTTTGCCCTGCTTAAAATGGCTGCCGGCACGAAGGAATTTTCAAGAAAACAAGGTAAAAAACTATTATTTCTTTGCTGAGAAAAAATATATTTCTTAGCTGACGTTATATCAGAAGGGTTCCTGAGCTTAACAGTTCCTAAATCAATTCACGAAATGGTCAAATCTGCTGGATTTAAATTGTTTCGGTTTGACATTTTCCAAACAGCCTCGGGTGCGCTACGAAAATAAATTATAAAAAATCAAATTTTATCTCAAATGTTTCATCCAGGCCAACAGTCAGTAAATTAGAGCCATTTAATTACACACTGGTAGCGGAAAAAATATCCACCGAGTGGTTTCTGAGCTATTTATCTGAATAGTTAGCCTGGACCTCGCCAGGCTAACTGGACTGGACAGGCTAACGTGACGTATGTTGCGCGGAGCTGCAACATACGTCACGGCCAAACGTTAACGATTGGGTAACCTCAGCAGAGGCCACGCCTCCAGCAAGAATCGTTCTCTATGGAGAAAGTCCAGACCCTAGTACGAAGCGAAGTGAAGGACAAGGGTCTGGTTTTAAACGGGCTAGGGGACCTTAGAGAAACAAAAAGGTGTCAGGTCGCTGGAGAAGACGATTAGAGGGAAATTTAAGCTTAGATCTGCAGCGAAACATAAAAAATAACTTCTAAGACAACTAAACATCTGGGATCAAGCAGGACGGTGGAGCACCGTAACAACTGAGCTCCACATCCAAACAAACAGATTTTGTAAAACTTTGCCAGATCATTAGGTATAACGGTCCAACCTAACCTGTTTTTCATCTGCATACCTTTACTCAGGAGTAAATTAGTACTATTATATCAAAGTTGTCTGACTGCTTCATCCCAAATAACTCAGCCGTGGCTGTCCTCGACCTATTGTCAGTCACTTTGGCTGTTTCTGTAGGTAAACAAATAAGATCGTTGGTAGCCAGTCACAAATTTCCTTTCAAGTTTCTAATATAAGGGTTTGGTAACCATTGGTTAGAGGAGTGGTGGAGCAGAGGTTAGAGAAGATGGGCCTGTGATTGGAATTTTGCAGATTCAACTCCACGGACTGACATGAAATTGTGGGTGCAAAAGATGAAGCACCCACACCTTCTTCACCCTCATTTACCCCACTCTGGGCCCTTGATCAAGACTGTTAACCCCCACCACCTGCTCCCTAACAGGTCTCTGTTGAAAATGAGTCATCGTGCCTCAATGAGACTACCTGGATAAATAATAATTTAAAAAATGGTGTAAAATGGTGCATATTTTATTTCTTTTTTTAGAAAAATGTTGGACTACTCTTCATAATTTATGTTTATTTTAATGGAGCTATTAACGATCGCTGACTACGGCTGACTTTATAGACCTAAAGATTTGAACAGAACTCTCTTAAAGTAGACATCGGGATGTGTCGACCAAATCCAATAATTCTCAGTCGTTTCACCCTCCATCTGGAGGGCATCATCAGTCAGAGGAGTTCCAGCAAATGGTTTCCCCACCAAGCAGTAAATGCCTTAAGTGGACCAACCAGTTTGCTGGAACCAAGATGGTTTCTGGGGGCCGTCCTGTCCCTCGTCGACTCCTCCCAGGCAGGCAGCCACAGCAAAAGTGATTCAAGGCAACAAAGTTCATGAGTTTCATGGGTGAAACGTTTCTGTAAAAAATAAACTGGCCAGATGACCCGACTGAGAATTATTGGATTTGGTACCTGGGTTATTGAGCATGAACTTTCTTTCCTTGAACCACTTTGGCTGTGGCTGCCTGCCTGGGAGGAGTCAATGAGGGACAGGACAGCCCCCAGAAACCATCTTGGCTCCAGCAAACTGGTTGGTCCACTTAAGGCGTTTACTGCTTGGTGGGGAAACTGTTTGCTGGAACTCCTCTGACTGATGATGCCCTCCAGATGGAGGGTGAAACGTTTCTATAAAAAAGAAACTGTCCAGATGACCTAACTGAGAATTATTGAATTTGGTACCTGGATTATTGATCATGAACTTTCTTATCAACCAAATCAATTTTTGGAGTCAAACCTTTTCAAGATGACTGCTATAACTGACATTTACAAACACTAACAAGCTAAACTTAAGTAGATATTGAGCTAAGATCTGGTGTGGTAGTAGTTGAGAGTAATTTTCATCTAGGCCTGTTGAGATAAACAATAAATCAGTTAATCACATGATAATGAAAATTATCGACCTCATTTTCATTTATCAGCTTTGTCGTTTCTTTGTGTCCGACAGTGGATGACAAAAGGCTCAACTCACTGACCCCTCCCTTTCTCTTTTCTCTTTAAAATCCATTTTAACCATCCAAAATGTAGTATTGGGATCATTAAAAGCAGCTATGCTGAGAAGCTAAGCTACGAGCTAAGCTAACAGGCCTACCTCGGGGAAAAATCCTCTGTCTTGCCGAAGCTCCAAATTTCATGGTTGCAAAAGGTACCACATGCAAAACAAATTAACCAACTTTTATTTTAAAATTTGACAGTAATTTCTAATTATTGTCAAATTTCAAACAATATTATCATTTATCGCAATAATTTCTGAGACAATCGCCCAGCAAAATTTGTTATCGTGACAGGCCTATTTTCACCATTGAGCTCCAACAGATCATGAGATGTGAGATCTTTGTTTGTGAGGGTCATTCATTCATTCATTCATTCATTCATTCATTCATTCATTCATTCATTCATCAACCAACCTTTATTTAGGCAGATTAATCCCATTGAGTCTCGAGGACACATTTACAAGAGAGACCTGGTCAGTCGGTCACTTTGTTCAAATTGTTCTTGTTGTTTGTCAAGTCTTTTCTTCAACCAGTGCTGATCTGACTTGAAAGATCCAGGAAGAAGGTAGACGTAGGCTCAACTCACTTCATCAACTTTATTAATTTCTCTCACAGATGGTTCTACAGCAGTAGCAGCAGAATCAGTAGAATGAATAGTATGAATAGGATGAATAGGTTGAAAACCTTAGGAAAAAAAACAGATCAACAGCTTAGCTTCCAATGTTCTCAATCACTTAAACCTTATAAATACATACAAAATTCATATTTTAACTTGTGTAAACACATATTCTGACAAACAAGGAAGTAACCATTTTAAAGCATTTAACCATTTACTATATTATTTTTGACCATTTCTTGATAATTCTTCTAAATGTTCTAATAAATGTTACTGTAATACTTTGTCATTTGTTATCTTAATTGTATCTTACCTAATTACATCAAATAAATAATTACAAACAATTGTTTTTAGCCAATAAATCCAGCCCAACAAAGCCAACAAAAGATGCCTAAATCACTGGGATTTTCATGCAAGTAATTTAAGGATTAGAGAAATAAAAGTAATATTTGACTTGCATGATTCATTTCTAAGCTTACAAAATACTAATTGCTTTCATGAAATTCACAATATAGAAAGACTAAATGTGTAATCTAAACTTAAATGGATGATTTAACTTAAAGAGTCTCAAACAGCATTTGGTCAACTTAACTCAAAACTCACAAGAGACTTACAATGGAACTAAACAAACACAGAGGGCCTTCTAAATCACAAAGGGCCTAAAATCACCTCAAACTACTGTGTTGTTTACCATAAGTTTGCTTCTAGACTCAAAACTGACAGGTTTATTGAAACTGCTACTCACCGGTGCGTGTCTACCTTCCTTCATGCACTGATTCATGGCACTGATTGTGACAAAGAACCACACACCTGCATTAAGACACTAATCAGCATCACAGCAGCTACACCACAGTTTTAGGCTAGAGCTCCCCCTCTGTCTGATCTATATAATCTAACAGAAAATAAAGGTTGAAAGAAAAATGAGTTCAAATGAGGTGCAATTAAAAAGTCAAAACTGTCATTTGACACAACACCTCCCACTTGAGCTCCTGGTGAAAACCCAAGGAGGTCACACAACTTTCCCAGAGTCTTTTTGTTGTTGTTCTTCTATGGGAAGGAGGACAATGAGGCGTCTCACATCCCTGTGTAAGATGGTGGCAGGGAACTTCAGTCTACTTTGTCCTTTTGCAGAGTTGGTGCTGGAGACTGGGTAGCTTGGGCACACTCTTACGTTTGCTCTCTGATGATTCCTTTATCAGGTCTTTTTTTTTTCTCCTCCACTTCTCCATCCAAGTTTTAACAGCTCGGTAGATCCATGCAGCCATGTCAACAAGCTTTTGTAGGGTGCTGTATCTTTCTACAGTGACCAGTTTGTTGACCCAGCCAGCTCTCTGATTTCCTCCAGCAATAGCTGGATCTTGGACTTGATCTTGCTGGCCTGCTTGTGGAGGTTGCCGAGTTTTGTTTTGTTTAGTCTGGCTTCTTGTGATGGCGGCTGTGAAAGCTTTTCTTTGGAGTTTATTCACATTTTCTCTAACTTGAGCGGCGACTTCTCCAGGTGACTTTATGGGCCACTCCTCCACTGGTGATTTAAGAAAATTTGGACCATTTTGCCAAACAGATCCTTCATTCAGCTCTGCAGCTGTGCTTCCTCTTGTTATGATGTCCGCAATGTTTAACTCACCAGGAACCCACCACCAATCTTTGACTGGTGCAATCTTTTGGATTTCACCAATACGGTTAGCGTAGAATGTTTGATATCCGTAGCTCTCTCTCTGAATAGCTCCAAGTACTGTTTGGCTGTCAACTAAATGAAACCAGCGCTCCACCTGCATTCTTGACTGTCGCTCAAAGTACTTACGGAGTCGAGCTGCAAAAACTGCTCCACAGATTTCAGCTTTTACAGCTTCTCCTTTTTGGTCAAGTGGAGTTAGTTTGGCCTTTGCTTCCACAAAGCGGACCTCTGCTCCATGTGCTGTGTTCCATCTGAGGTACATAACAGCTCCATAAGTCTTGTCACTCCCATCTGAAAAGGTGACTGCAACAGGTTGACCCTTCCAGTCAGTTGGTGTCAGACTTCTGGGGAATTTAATCTGGCTTAGGTTGGCATATTCTTCAAAGAGTTTGATGGCTTCCTCTCTGAGTCCAGCTGAGAGTGGCTTGTCCCAGGTCTCATGATTCATCCTCCCACTAGCAGTTTCTTGGAATGCCTTTCTTATAAGGATTGAACCATTTTGTTTTACTGGGGCAACAAGGCCAATTGGGTCATAGAGACTGGCTACTTGGCTCAATAACACCCTCCTGCTCAGTGGATTTGGTGTTGCAGGCCTTACCTCATCTTTGATAAGATTCCATCCATTCATACCCATCCGCATTTTCTTTCTCTTCTTAGAGAAATTTATTGAGGTTAGCATGTACAGTTTGTCTTCTTCAGTATCATAGCCTATACCAAGAGCTTTGTTATCTTCATCCCTCATTTGATTTGGGAGGATAATGGTTTTGCTCTGAGGGTTTAGGTTTTTTTGTTGGATGTCTCCCATGCTCGTTTGCCTCCCACTTTGACCAGACCACACCCAGGGTTTTAAGTAGAAGCCTCCTGCTTTTAGTATTTTTTCCACTCCTTGCGTGATCAAACTTAGCGTTTCAAGGCTGTTATGGGAAGTGAGGATGTCGTCCACATAGGCGTCCTCTTCTAGGACTCTGCGTTCTTCTTCCAGGTGAGTAAAGCTTGGTAGATTTGCAGTTTCTCTCATTGCTAGTTGTGCAATGCATCCAGCTGGTCTGTCACCAATGTTTACTCTGGTGATGGCAAACTCCTCAATGTCGTTTACAGGTTGATCTCTCCAGAGAAACCTGTGTAGATGCATTTCACGGTCCTCCAGCCAGACTGAATTATACATCTTTTTGATGTCTCCTAAGGCTGCAAACACACCTTGCCTGAATCGTAGCAGGACAGCCCTGATGGGATTAAGCACATCGGGTCCTTTTAGAAGGATATCATTCATACTAAGTCCTTTGAATTTTTGGCTACTGTTCCACACCAACCGAACAGGAGTTGTCACTGAGTGAGGATTTGGGGCAACCAGGTGACTTACATACCACACAGGGCCTTCCCATCTTTCTTTCATCACCTCAGTGAGCTTGATAGCTGCACCCCGGTCCACCATTTCGTGAATTTGATCAGTATATGCTTTCTTCCATTCAGGTTCTTTCTCTAGTTGCTTTTCTGTTCTTAAGAATGTGGCTTGGACAGCATTTCTATTATTAGGGAGTGTGTCAGGATCCTCTGTCCATGGATACTTTGTATCCCAATGTGGTGAATTGACATGAACATCCTCCATGACATAAGTGAGTCCTTCTCTTATTATTTCCAGCTCCTTCTCCTCTGCAAGGGTCATTTCCTTCCCACCAGGCTGACAGTTGCCACAACGGCACCCTCCACATTTAGGCTCACAGGATGCGCCAATGCTCTCCCATCTCCACCATTCGAGGAAGTCACAGGTTGTGGTAACTGTAGTTGTATATAGCGGGACTTTTTCTGGACTTGGGTGAACTGGAAACTCCTCGTATTTCACAGCAGCAGTCCGCATTGACCGAGCAAAGTGAGTTTTTGACATGTGTGCTGCCATTTCAACAGTCTCAAACAAACTAGGATGAGCACCACCTACAGTCTTTCCCAGAGGGCCTTCCCACAAGACAAGGTCTCCAACCACTCTGACCCTTTGAGGGGCAAGTCTTCCCTCACGGTGACTGATCAGTAACTCAACTTCTTTAGGCCTTTTCAGTTCTTCAAGCTCCACTTCTGGGAAGAAGGTTTGAAGTTTTCTTGGTTCAATTTCTTTATGGACTTTGGCAATTTCATCCAGCCCATAACAAATCAGTTCATGTGCTCTCACCTTCCCTGTAGGTGTTTGAATGCGGACTCTGAGGAGGTATCTCTTTGTGTTCACTCTCATGGACATTCCACCCACACCAAATAACACTAGAGTCATTTCCTCACTGCGTAGTCCTAGACGGTCAGCAGCCTTATGTGTGATGTAATTTGTGTCAGATGCCAGGTCTATAAGTGTTCCAATCTTCTGACCTGCATTAGCTGTTACCTCCATTAACATCAGAATGACTGGCAGCTCAGACAGTCCATGCTTTTCAAGTAGTTTAGAGGGAGCTTTGATTGAGTTACCTGCTCGGGTATTTCCATTTGTGAATGCCATCCTGCACCTCTCTGCCATTTCTGGAGACAATTCAGACAAGAAAATTTCTTGGTCAGCTGTCAGTTTGGTCTTACTCGGACTGCTTTTCCGTAAGACCTCATCATCCACTTTGGTGTTTTTGGGGCAGAGGAAGTAGTGGTGGTCAGCTGAGCCTCCCTTTTTGCACTCTTTATTCCTGCAGAGGTATGCATCTTTACAACTTCCTCCATCAGAATGCCAGCAGAGACATTTCATGCATGACCCTAATTTCTTTAAAGTGGCTCTCTTCTCTGGAACAGTCAGAGCCTTAAACTTTCTACAGAAGAAAAGTTTATTATAATGTCTCTCTTCCCCACACACACCACACACATTTTCATGCTCACTTTTTGTGGTTTTGGTGGTGGCAAACTTCTTCTCTGGTCTCTTGACTGGGTAATGATCTGGCTTATCAGCGATCTTCAGTTGCTCCAGCCTTTCCAGTATGCCTTCCTGCTTTTGTAGGAAGTTTAGAAGCATGTCAAAATGGTTGTCCGTTGTTACGTTGTTACTAGGATCCATCATGAACATGAGCCAGTCCCTCTTCACAAAGTCTGGAAGTTTGCTTTCTATTGTCTTTATCATTAGTGGGTTCTTAAGTGCACCAGTGTCTCCCAGGTCAGTGAGATCAGTCAGTGCCTTTTCCACCACCTGGATCAAGTCAATTACTTTTCTTGGTTGGTTTCCTTTCACAGGTGGTAATTTCTCCAAATCTTCTAAGATTTCTATTGCTATTAGAGATTTATTCCCATACCTGTTTGAGAGGACTCTGAATATGTCGTCAGCAGAGTTGTAAGATGACAGTCTTAGCTCTTTTGCTAGTTTTCCATCAATACTGTCCAGAAGTTGAATTTTCTTCACCTCCATCGATCCAGTTGGCTCCCCTTGCTTTTGCAAACTTTCCCACTCCTTCTTCCATCTATAATATTCTCGTTTATCACCAATGAAAATGGGAAGAGATGTAGGTTTTAGTCTTAAAATTGGGTTTGCACCAACGGGTGTCAGCAATGGTACTCCACTCCTCCCACTAGTGGCTTCTGTGACCCGACATGTGACAAATTCTGCTCTTCTCAGTTCAAGTTTATTTTTCATTGATTTTAAGTTTTTTACTCTTGTGTCAAAAGTTCTTCTCTCTTCTACAGGGATCCATCGCTCCCAGACTAGCATGGTTTCAATAGCTTGCTTTACCCTTTTTTCCAAAAGGTTCATGTGGACCTCAAAGCCTTCAACATTTATGTTCAAGACAGGCAAGTCGGTTGCTATTTGTCCACTTTCTTCAGCCTCCAGGACAGCTGTTATCACTTCCTGCTGGCCATATCTGGACCACAAGTTATCTTGAACAGTCTCTCTTATGAGTTTAAATTTTTCTTCAGCCTCTCTTGCTGTTTGATCAATCTCCTCTTGCTGTTCAATATATGGTTCCTCATCTTTTGTTGTGTCTGCCAGTGATAATAGTCCTGACATATAATTGTCATTTCTTTCTAATAGTTCTTTGAGACATTCAGAAAGTTTCTTAAATTCCTCCATTAGTTCTCCATGAACCATTATATTTGCATCTCTCATGACAATGTTGGCTTGACGAGTGAAAAGGCTCTTAGCAATAGTCCGCTCCTTCTTGAGCTGTTTGACTTCTTCTGCCATTCTGTCCTTGCGTCCACAGCACCTGGATTTGCAAAGCCGTTTATCTTTACTCCTTGCTGTTCGCTCGGTTTTCAACTCGCTCGGTTTTCAACTGTCAAGTCTTTTCTCCAACCAGTGCCGATCTGACTTGAAAGATCCAGGAAGAAGGTAGACGTAGGCTCAACTCACTTCATCAACTTTATTAATTTCTCTCACAGATGGTTCTACAGCAGTAGCAGCAGAATCAGTAGAAAGAATAGTATGAATAAGATGAATAGGTTGAAAACCTTAGGAAAAAAAACAGATCAACAGCTTAGCTTCCAATGTTCTCAATCACTTAAACCATATAAATACATACAAAATTCATATTTTAACTTGTGTAAACACATATTCTGACAAACAAGGAAGTAACCATTTTAAAGCATTTAACCATTTACTATATTATTTTTGACCATTTCTTGATAATTCTTCTAAATGTTCTAATAAATGTTACTGTAATACTTTGTCATTTGTTATCTTAATTGTATCTTACCTAATTACATCAAATAAATAATTACAAACAATTGTTTTTAGCCAATAAATCCAGCCCAACAAAGCCAACAAAAGATGCCTAAATCACTGGGATTTTCATGCAAGTAATTTAAGGATTAGAGAAATAAAAGTAATATTTGACTTGCATGATTCATTTCTAAGCTTACAAAATACTAATTGCTTTCATGAAATTCACAATATAGAAAGACTAAATGTGTAATCTGAACTAAAATGGATGATTTAACTTAAAGAGTCTCAAAACAGCCTTTGGTCAACTGTTTGCTTATCTGAATAATCAGCGAGGTAATCACAAGGTGCGTGACACGCCCTCACTGCAGCCTACCTGCTAACAGGGTCTATTGAACCGGTCCCGGAGTTTGGGTATTACCTTGAACTACGTGGGACAGCTTCCGACTGAAGGCTGTCGATGGGAGAATTCATCTGGACTATTCACCTCCTAGCTTCCATAAGCCACACCCCTTTTTCACCTTGCCCCTCCCTCCACCTCAGCAGCTGGGGACCGGAGGGTTTAGTACACATGTGTCAAACTCTTGGCCCGCGGGCCAGATGTGGCCCGCCATGTCATTTTATCTGGCCCGCGAGAGCTTAATTAAAAAGTTTTGAGTGTCTAAAAATTAATACGAGCGAGTTTTGACCAAAAACTACATTTCCCACAATGCCTTTCGACACGGCAGCCCCACAATGCCTTTCGACTACGGTAGCCGAGGCAGTGTTTCTACCTTCATGCCAACGAGTGGAATTGAGATATAAATAATGATCCCAACATGTCCAGAAAGAGAAAAGTTGATACAGACGGAAGTTTCAAGAAAGATGGGAAGGCGAATACTTGTTTGTGCTTCCAGGAGAAAGACCGGTATGTCTTTTGTGTTACGAGGCGGTGTCGGTTTTGAAACCAAACACGGAGCTAAGTACGCTAAAGCTAGCCTTCAAGAAAAGCAACACATTCTGCCAAGAATTAAAAGGCAAACTGCAGTCGCAGCAGAGTTTGTTCATGAAACCCACAGCCAAAAACGAGGCTGCAGTGAAAGCTAGCTTCAAAGTGGCTGTGTGACTTTGCTGTGTTGTGCGACATAACCGACCATCTCGCCCAGCTGAATCAGAAGCTGCAGGGACGCAAACAAGTCATCACGCAGATGTCCGACGCGATCACGGCTTTCCTGCGAAAATTGGACTTATGGATGTGGCAAGTGAAACAGGACAATCTTGTCCACTTTCCTGTTTGTCAGGTTAGCATTTTCTTAAAATTTAATTCAAATATATCCTGATGCATTCTCAATAATCCAGGTAGAAAAATCTAAAAAAGCTAAGTGTGGTCCTCTGGACATTCAAAAAAACAAAACAAAAAACAGGTGATTATTTCAGCCACCTAAAATAATATGTTCCCCTTCCTTGGATGGTTTCTTTTCACAAAGATGGCCTCTTTTACTCGTCTCTCAAACCATTGTTCCTCTCTATCAAGGATGTGAACATCTTCATCCCTGAAAGATGAAGTTTTGTTTTGTTTTTTAAATGTCCAGAGGACCAGACTTAGCTTTTTTAGATTAATTAAAATATAATAAAATGTAATTCAACAAAGAAGAAGAAAATTTCAACTGTGTGCAATTTAATGATTGTGCTTGCATTTTGTTTTGTGTTTATCATTTTCAGAACATGATCAATCATAGAGAGAGAATCCACTTGGTGTGTTCAAGGACAGGCAGCATCTCCTCATCAAAGACTAACCAAACAACTTGAGTACGGTAATATAGTTGTGAACTGAGTCAACCTTTATTTTGGTATGTGTATGCACACAAATTGTTGTCATTCACAGTTGGATGCAAGGCTGTGTGTAGCCTTTTTGGGTGAGATGCTACATGTGTCATACATGTTCTTTGCAGCTCAGTTTTATGTTTTTTTTTTTATTAACTTGGACAATTTCATCCTTCATTAATGGAGTTATGTGGGTTTTCATAAGCTGACAAATTTTAAAAGGATTTATGTTAGAGCAACAAGCAAACAGATGTTTTCTATGCAACTGTAATTGTCAGTTGAATAAGTTATAATAAATGAGTTATTCAACATTAAGGAGTACGGTAGTTACATTTATTTTACATTACATTAGATTACATTTAGTTACATTTATAAGTTACATCTGGCCCTTCAAGGTCAGCCATTATGCCGATGTGGCCCTCGGTGAAAATGAGTTTGACACCCCTGGTTTAGTACAAGGCAACTCATGTTAACGGAGGCTTCTCCCGTGTTTAAGCTCGCTATTGTTACTGATCCAGTTAATTTTAGGATCCAGGAGATCGGATCCTGGGGTATTGTTTTTATATTAAACCTTAGATGCTAATGCTTAACCTTTAAAAACCTCCTAATAGAGTTGATGTTATCTTTGTGAACCAAACTTTACATTTCCATGGACAAGTGGGTGATGAATAAAAGTCAAGAATTTTACGTTTTGTTTATTTTAATCAATTGTTTTGCAGGGAAGGATCAGCGTTTACAGCATAACAGTACAATTAATTATTCTGATTATAAGTAAAATAAAAGTATTAATTCACCAAACAATCCTCAGACCTGATGTTAAGTTGCTCGGTCTGCATAGAGTCCTTGAGGAGGTTCTTTTCTGGAGTCCAGGCTGGAGAGGCTCGGAGGGTCGTCTCATTGATGTCACACAGTTAACACTTCCAATACCCATCCAGTCTTATGGACCAGACTTAGAGCGCTTAATCATAAGAAACTTCCTCATCCAGCTTTATGAGCTAGAGTTTAGAGTACACTCACTCATTTCCATCTCATCTGATTTTAAGAATCAGAGTTAGAGTGGTCTTCTGCAAACACACGTCTCTCCTGACCTTAAGGATCAGGGTTTAGAGTTTTACTTAAAATCTTACCCAGTGGATGTGTCTCTCCAGAGCCCTCCTGATTATCAAGCAACCTCGAGCAATTAAGTTTCTGAGATAATTGAATTGTCTATTTGCTTCCGCTCTATCCGCTTTTAGTTTAATTTGATTTAAATCTAGCTGAAGCCAGGATTCAGTGAGGTGTCTTGCAGGCATACCCTTTTCCTTCCTCAAAGTCCCTGGGGACTGAGAGGGAATACCTGAAGCAGTCGCCTTCTGTCCCTGAGGACTGAGACTCACCTCTGACTCCCTGCTGGTCTGATCTGAAGAAACAAGTTTTGCTTCGTCCTGGCTGTCTGGGTAAAAACTATCCAGTCCTTCCTCAAAGCTTAAAAATGAAAGAAAAGAAGTCTCTCCCCAGGACGCTTGCTTCTTCCTGTCAGCACGGAGTCGATCTGAACCACGCTTTGGGTCTTCAGTGGAGCAGGTCAGCTCCAGTTACTCGATGTCTGATGTACAGCTCCTCGACCGCATCATGACAACTTCGGACAGCCCGGTCCTGAAGGAACAGGGCGTTTAAATATAAATCTTAGTCCCGCCTTCTCCCTAGGAGGAGGGGGATAGCTAGTCTGTGATTGGCTAGGTTTGCTTGCTTGGGCAGAGCTGCAGTTCTGTTCTATTCTTGCAATCTCTGCTTGAAGCTACATGATCCCTTATTAGGTAATGAATTTGCTCTTTGTGCTCGAGGCTGGATGATTCACCAGGGCAGGGATTGACACAACTCTGGTCAGTTAGTTACATAAAGTGTTTGCAAGTTATACTTTTCAACATGTGTGTTTTGCAAGAAACCACTTTTGTCACAAAACCATCTTTGAAACATAGTAACACATCATTACAATTGCTATTATAAAGATGATTAACTTTTTATCATAACAACATCATATTAAATGATTATATTGGTTAGAACCATTTCTCACTTGATTATTTTCAGTCAAAACACATATACCATGATTATTGGTTAAAATCATATATCTCATGATTATACTGATTAAAACATGTTAATATTAAAACCAATTACGGTTAAACCAGGTTCAGATAAAAACATTTCAAAGTTAGAACAAGTCTTTTACATCAGGTTTTTTCCCTTCTGCCCTCTGTTTAGTTCAAGAATGTTCGTGTGTGAATTTGAGAGTGGCTGCTTGCTTTTGGGAAGTGACTTTCTTCATGACTTTCACAACTCTTTAACGGTTAAACTTTTAAGACACAGTTAACTTCTCTTATTTATCTTAGCTTTATAACTACAATTTCTTTTATTCAGATTTTATAGGCTTTTCTAATGTTTAAAACAATTATTCTTTTCTGCTCCCTTTGCCGTTCTCCTCCTGTGCTCTGCCTGTCTGTGTGAGCGTGCGTCTGGGTGAGTGTGTGTGTGTGTGTGTGTTTGTGTGTGTGTGTGAGTCTGAGTGGAGCGCTTCTGCAGAACTCTGTGCTCACTTTTCTGAACAGATGAGATAACTGAAGTTGCATAATAGACAAGTCCGGACAAGTCCTAGACAAGACCAGACATGTTTCTACCTCGACAACTGTTATTAATATATTTTTGCACTACTTTCCATAAGCTTTCCTGTACTGATTAATTTTTGTTGGTTTTGAATCCATAATAAACTCACTCTTCTCGACACCCTCTCTTTGGAATCAAAACCTACAAACATTTCATTGAACCTTAAGCCAGTCCTTGTTTTCATCAATCGCCTCCCCGGTCAGCACATCATCGTCTTCATCATAATCGAGATCACTCTGAGACTCTGGATCAGTTTCAGGGTCCTCTGTGTCGCCTAGTCCCATGTCGCAATTCTCATCCTCAGCTGCATCCCAGGAATCCAACACCTGCAGCTCGTAGTTTCCTTCTGGCTCCTCCACCGAGGGTGTAGCGATTCGTTCGGGTCCTGATGCACGGACTCCCTCTCGATCCTCCACTGGAACAGGAGCTGGGCTCTGCACAGGCGAGGGGAGAATGGTCACAGTGAACATAGGGTCTGAGCTATCATCAATCATGGGAGACCCCACAGGAGTGATTGGTTCGATTCCAGACCATCTTTCATCTGATTGCATATATTCAGAAGCATCAGGCACTTGTTGTGGTTGTTCTTGAAGCGCTTGGATGACCGTGAGTGACTCGTCTGGGGACTGTGGGCCTAGGTTGAATCCCTCCATTAACAGCACGTTAGGGGGGATTGACCCTTCAGGACTGGTTGGGTCAAAGGAATCAGTGTCTATGGACCCAGTGGAGCTCGATGGACCCACTTCACTGCTCCCAAAGTGTTCCAAGTAGCGGTTCAGTGACTCTAATGCGCACATTTCTGGGCACTCTGGGCATTCTGTGCACTCACGAACAAGGATGGGTTGGTTAGGG
>JBBPBX010052264.1:0-24273 GCA_038048925.1 Garcialebias charrua
GAGCGCTTTCAGCTGTACTTCCGTGTCACCCGCCCCCAGTTTGACGACCTGCTGTAAGTTTCTCCTTCATGTTTACCGCGGGATTTTTTTCATCTGTTAAACGTTTCGCACGGTGCCCACCTAATTCCGTCCCGTCGTCGTTGCGTGATCACATGGCAGAGTCTCTCCTGATTGGTCCTGATTGTTTGCTGCTGAGCAGCGAGCTGAATCTAGCTGTGGAAGCACGGAATGGCGTGCTTCCACATCTGCGCTGCCGAGCAGCACAGTCGCTGCTCGGATGCGATGCTGGAGTAGAAAACAGCTGCTGCTCACTTTCGCGCTGCTTGCATGCTGTGGATGCGCCGCGACACGACCCGCTGCTCCAAGATTCGCGTCCCCATAGACTTCAATGTAAAGTGGCTGCTTCGGCTGCGCGAGATGCGTGCGGTGGGGAAGTAGCATAAGGCATGGATATGCTGCAAGGTGGAGCCCTTGTTCAACAGCAGACTGAAGGTGAGCTATGCCAGAAGATGACAGGGCTGACAAGTCAATGGAAATGAAAGGTACTTTCCTTGTATTTGGAACGTGAAGTTTACAGTACAGAGAGGAACACTGTCTTGTGAAGTGAATACTTGGATTTTCTGTCATTATATTTTGAATAACTGTAAACACATGGCACTATGCATCAACATGATGAACACTAGACTTCAACTGAACAGGGCTGAATATTGAGCTCAGAATCTCAGCTTTCAAAGAATAGGTATGTGGAATGACACCCTTTGAAGCAATGTCTTTCACAAGCTGGATCACTTTATTTTTCTCTGTACCTTTTAGCACATTCAGAGCAGAAACACTGTCATAGAAAGCATAGCACATACCTTGACACAAGCGACACACATACCTTCTGTTGGTGACGCAGTACCGTTCCTTGCCGACTCTGATTGGTTGTTGATTATTTCCATTTTTTAAAAGCCCCAGCTTAACTTTTTTCAATTTTATAGCTGGGGGGTCTGGTTGACCTTTTGACCTTTAAACTTTCATTAATATATTAAAGCCAAAGCAGCACAAACCTGCACAAATGGAGCACTAAAAAAGTAGACCACTTTGGTTTGATTTGGAGAAAGTTGTGGGAATGTGACCTCTGGATGACCTATAAATAATTTTTAATATCTCATAAACCAAAGTAGCACAAATGAAAAATTTTATTGCACAAACCAGCATAAACGGAGCACTAAAAAAGTAGACCACTTTGGTTTGATTTGGAGAAAGTTGTAGGAATGTGACCTCTGGATGACCTATAAATAATTTTTAATATCTCATAAACCAAAGCAGCACAAATGAAAATTTTTGTTGCACGAACCAGCACAAACGGAGCACTAAAAAAGTAGATCACTTCGGTTTGATTTGGAGCAAGTTGTGGGGATATGACCTCTGGATGACCTATAAATATTTTTTAATATCTCATAAACCAAAGCAGCACAAACAATTTTTTTTGCTGCACAAACCAGCACAAACGTAGCCGAGTTGATTGACATGAATTTTGTTTGATTTGAAGAAGGTGGGGGTTGGTTGACCTTTGATGACCTCTAGAAACATTTCTTTATAACTTTAAAATGATAGCGGCACAAACGAAAATTTTTGCTGCACAAACCAGCACAAACGTAGCCGAGTTGATTGACACCAATTTTGTATGATTTAGAGAAGGTGGGGGGGCTGGTTGACCTTTTGACCTTTACACTTTCATTAATATCTTCAAAGCCAAAGCAGCACAAACAAATTTTTTTGCTGCACAAACCAGCACAAACGTAGCCGAGTTGATTGACACCAATTTTGTTTGATTTGAAGAAGGTGGGGGGGCTGGTTGACCTTTGATGACCTCTAGAAACATTTCTTTATAACTTTAAAATGATAGCGGCACAAACGAAAATTTTTGCTGCACAAACTAGCACAAACGTAGCCGAGTTGATTGACACCAATTTTGTATGATTTAGAGAAGGTGGGGGGGCTGGTTGACCTTTTGACCTTTACACTTTCATTAATATCTTCAAAGCCAAAGCAGCACAAACAAATTTTTTTGCTGCACAAACCAGCACAAACGTAGCCGAGTTGATTGACACCAATTTTGTTTGATTTGAAGAAGGTGGGGGTTGGTTGACCTTTGATGACCTCTAGAAACATTTCTTTATAACTTTAAAATGATAGCGGCACAAACGAAAATTTTTGCTGCACAAACTAGCACAAACGTAGCCGAGTTGATTGACACCAATTTTGTATGATTTAGAGAAGGTGGGGGGGCTGGTTGACCTTTTGACCTTTACACTTTCATTAATATCTTCAAAGCCAAAGCAGCACAAACAAATTTTTTTGCTGCACAAACCAGCACAAACGTAGCCGAGTTGATTGACACCAATTTTGTTTGATTTGAAGAAGGTGGGGGGGCTGGTTGACCTTTGATGACCTCTAGAAACATTTCTTTATAACTTTAAAATGATAGCGGCACAAACGAAAATTTTTGCAGCACAAACCAGCACAAACGTAGCACAAACGTTTGACACCAATTTTGTTTGATTTCGAGAAGGTGGGGGGGCTGGTTGACCTTTTGACCTTTACACTTTCATTAATATCTTCAAAGCCAAAGCAGCACAAACAAATTTTTTTGCTGCACAAACCAGCACAAACGTAGCCGAGTTGATTGACACCAATTTTGTTTGATTTGAAGAAGGTGGGGGGGCTGGTTGACCTTTGATGACCTCTAGAAACATTTCTTTATAACTTTAAAATGATAGCGGCACAAACGAAAATTTTTGCAGCACAAACCAGCACAAACGTAGCACAAACGTTTGACACCAATTTTGTTTGATTTCGAGAAGGTGGGGGGGCCAACTTCACTCAGGTAGCATTTCACGGCTTCGGTCTTTGTACGAAAAACCACCAAACAAACGCACATCTACTCAACCCCTCCCACCAAACTCACTTTTTTGTCTTCTTTCTATGTGCCAGCCCTCCCTGTCTTAACACGTTTAAATTAAAAGCTCCAAACCTGCTATTAGTGGTGTAACAGCAACAAAATGTTACAAAAAAATCAATTCAAGTTTCAGAAATGTTTTAATTTAACAATGCAAATAGTTTTGACAGTGAATAAACTATTTATTAATTCTTTTTGGGAAAATGATAATCAACTTATTCAACTTCTTAATGATGAGTAAAGTAAGAAAATGAACAAAATACATGCATAAAATAGAATAATTGATCCCACCTCTGTCTTTGATGCTCGTTTTCTTTTTCTTTTTTCTTTTATTTACATGAAATCTTCTGAATACATTTTCTTAGATTTTATAAAGGCGGGGGGGAAAATGGAACTGTGTTGGAAATTTATTTGAACACAAAAAACACAAGGAAGCTTTATTCACACAGGATTTAATCAAGATTTCACAATTTTTCATCGTTTATGTTGGTTGTTTATTTTAATAACCCCACTTTATTGCTTTTACTTCCTTTCAGTTATGAATTAAACACCCATTATTCCTTAGAATATCATGCACCGCTGCCTTTTGTGCTACAGTATTAAACCAAAACCATCTTATGTTAAGACTTGATGAAGTTCTAGTAGTTTTGATCAAACCATCATTAAAATATATTTGCAATACTGAGATGCCACACTCAGATTGTGTTGTGAGGAACTCTCAGCTACTACCACACCAAATTTGAACTCAACACCTGTAAAAACGACAGAGTTACAGCCATTTATGCGTTGGCTACTTTTGATTAACTATGGCGGCCATCTTGAATTGGACTGACGCGAAAAGTTAAACAGCTGTAGAGGTCCATCCTGAAATTGTCATTAAATCCTGTTCAGTTGTTCATGAGATATTTTGCTTACAGACAGTCAAAAGTGACTCGCTAATGAAAAATCTTTTGTGATTTAATCTTCCTTCCTGTTAGAAAATGTGTTGCAGATCACTCTCAGTTACTACCAGGACACATTTCAGATCTGTATCTTTAAACTGACTGAGTTAGGGCCGTTTTGTGGTGTTTCTGTTTATTTAGTTGTGGTGGCCATCTTGAATCAGATTGACTCTAAACGTTGGTCAGGTGCAGACGTGCATCCAGAGTTTACTTCCTGCTAGCTTCATTGGAATGCATCCATTGGTTCATGAGATATTTAACTATCAGACTCACAAACGAGCAAAAAACACGATTGTCAGCCTTCCCCTTTTACCGTGACATTAGCAGCTCATGGAATTTTATGATACATAACAATAATTTGTTTACAGATTAAAAAAATTATTTTGAGGGTGACTCTTCCTTTGAGAGGGGCGGAAATGTAAACTTTTAGAGTTCACGACCGAAACGAACACAGAGGGAGAGAAGGATGAAGATAAACACGGATGCAGGCGGAGAGGAAAACACGAAAAGTGTAAGAAAGGAATAAAGAAAGGAGGGAAAGTGGGAGGCATGGAGGGGAGGGGACACCGTTACGCTTTGGTGCCTCTCAATGGAAGCCTCCACACCAGCCACAAACCCTGGCTCGCTCCGTATACCTCATGTTTGCATGTGAAAGGACGGCTCCTTTGTCCAATCCTAACTGCACATTTAACCTGTCTGCAATGAAAGGAAGGAGGGATTTCTTTCCCCGTCTCTCCCCTCGCACCATCTCTGGACTTAACAAACCAATTAGCCGGACATTTCTCCTGCAAAGGCCACTTCTTTACACTCGTGCTAAATAGTGAACGGACAGCATCTCCATTGGTTCATTTTTAGCCGGAGGGCAAAACAGAGCTTCTCCAGGTTTTTTCTTTCTTTCTTGTGTTTCAAGGATCTGGAAGTGATTTGTCTATAAGAAGCAGAATGATGTCTTTATCAGTGAACATGGTCAGCGTTGAACATCCTATGTGCTGAATGTCTTTATTTTAGTAGACATCTATGATTTAAAAAACTGCGCATGAAATGGTAACATCAGCGAAAATATTTCACAATGTGCAGTTGTCAGTGTTGTTCCTTAAAACAGCACTAAATGCAAACTGACAAACCATGAGGTGAGAAGAAACAAAAATGAGCATTGTATGATGAGAAGGCCTGAGATGAGACACTCATAACACCAGTGTTTGCTGGTAAAAAGGATAGAGGCGAGGCAATTTCATCTGTAACGCTTGATGGTGAGAAGGTCTGAGGTGAACTATTCCCATCTTTAGTGCTTGATGGTGAGAAGGTGAGGTGGGAAGTTTTCCAGTGGTATAAAGGTCTGAGTTGAGAAGTTTTAATAATTAGCACTGGGTGATGAGAATGGTCCAGGTGAGATGTTCCCAAAACAAGTTGATGGTTGGAGTGCCTGAAGTAGAACATTTCCATCACAACCAGTAAATGGTGAGAAGTCCTGAGTTTAGTGGTGCAGTCTACATTTTCGTAGTGAGTATACTGTGCTTAGAAATCAAAGTACTACACTGGTTAGTACAATGTAATCATCACTTTGACACGTACCCATTGATATGTCATGTATCACTGGGCAGTTTTAAGTGGGTATACGGAAATTCCCAAGCTTTAGTAGGTATAAGGCATATACCAGTGTATCACATAGACTACACCACTGCCTGAGTTAAGACGTTCATAACATCAATGCTTGGTGAGAAGTCCTAAAGCAAGGTATTCTCATTGCCTGTGTTTCATGGTGAGACATCTTGAGGTGAGATGATTTCATCTCTTGCGCTTGCAGGTTTGAAAAAAATCTCAGCTGAGACATTCCCATCACCAGCACTTGATGGCAAAAAAGTCTTATGTGAAACTTCATCAAGTTTGCGGACGACACAACAGTGGTAGGTCTCATCAGCAACAACGATGAGACGGACTACAGGAACGAGGTGAGCCGCCTGGCCTTGTGGTGCGGACACAACAATCTCACTCTCAACGTGGAGAAGACAAAGGAGATTGTCGTGGACTTCAGGAAGAGGGATGCACAACATGCCCCTCTGACCATCAACAGCACCACAGTGGAGAGAGTGGACAGCACCAAGTTCCTGGGAGTGCACGTCTCGAAGGACCTGTCCTGGAGCAGGAACACTGCAGCACTGGCCAAGAAGGCTCACCAGCGCCTCTACTTTCTCCGCAAGCTGAAAAGGGCTGGAGCTTCAACCCCCATCATGTGCACCTTCTACAGGGGTGCCATAGAAAGTGTCCTGACCAGCTGCATCACTGTGTGGTTTGGTGCATGTACTGCATCCTGCCGCAAGAGCCTCCAGCGCATCGTGAAGGCCGAGATACACTCGAGCGTCCTCACGATACGCCTATACGCAGCGTACGTACGTCAAGGCAAAAGCGTAGCCCCGCGTAGCCCCTCAGGGCATGTACGCGCAAAGCTTTTTTTTTACGTCCGCGTGCGCGATACGCGGTGTCTGACCATAAACTTCCCCGGCGCCGGACTGTTTTGTATGTTACACAAATGAAATAAATTCCCCTTCTTTATCGCTGATCGGGCCTTTTCTTTTGTTTTTTTGCCTAAAGTCAAGTAATCACTTCTTCCTCCGTTCACTCCATGAATGAAATGAATGAATTCAGGTCCTACCTGGGTGCGCGATGTTTTAAATATCCCTGGTGGGCTGTGTGCTGCAGGAAAAGCACTCCCTGTTATTATTTTTATTTCTGAGAGAACTTTTTACAACATATATAGTAGAAACACCGCATGAACACCGCCGCGGTCTTCAAGGAGCTACATGAGCTGACTGAGAAAGCTGTCTGTCAATCATTTCAGTAGGCGTGTCAGCAAGTGACCAATCAGCGAGCTCAGTTGAGTCCACTCCGTGCGCAGCTGCTCATATTACAACAAGGAGAACGCGAGCTTTTTAAAGCTGAATAGTTTATGAAGTATAGCAGCAAAACACATGCGCACAATATGCGCGCGTAGAGTGGCGTACCTGAGGACGCTCAAGTGTATCTCGGCCTTGAGAGCAGCTGAGAAGATCATCGGCACCTCCTTGCCCTCACTGCAGGACTTACACAGCAAACGCCTCACTCGGAAAGCCCACTGCATGGCAGGTGATCCCACACACCCACTACACAGCCGCTTTAGACTGCTGCCATCAGGGAGGAGACTGAGGAGTCTCCAGGCTCGAACCAGCAGACTGAGAGACAGCTCTGTTCATCAGGCAGTCAGAATGCTAAACACTCTGCCTGCTCTGCCTCCCCTCCCATTTGAACTGCCTTAACACAAAAAACTTTCTCACACATTACCACTCAACACAAAGTTTTTAACACTGGACCCTGTGTCATCAAACGGGTTATTCACTAAACTCTCGGTCATGTGCTCATTCAGTTTGCACTACTTCTCATATTTGCACTAATGTTTGTATTACATTACTGCCTATAGTCATACTACTGTTTACATTCACTGTTTACATTTATTAATACGGTTTACATTTATTACTACTGTTTTACATTTATTACTACTGTTTACATTTACACTACTTTTATATCTACACTACTGCTGATACATATACAGTATTCTCTGACTAGCCTTATCTAAGGATGCCAAATGTGCCTTATGTGCCTTACTGCATATGCCACTTTGCCTCTATACCAACATATACCAATATGTTTCAGTGTTTCAATGTTTAGATGTTTACTGTTGCACCGAGGGACTGAGAGAAACGCAATTTCGGTCCTGTGTATGTCCTGTACAGTACATATTGCAGATCTGACAATAAAGTTGACTTTGACTTTGACTTTGACATCAACTACCTCATACATATACTGTGTACATTAACTCATATGCTGCTGTGCCACTCTTTGCAAATGTCAATGCTAGAACCTTCAGTTTATTTTATAGATATACTTTTTATACTTTTTATACTACTATGAAAAAACTCAGGACAGTATTACACTTTTATTATTTCATTTTATGCTTATGTTCATTGGGTGTTTGGTGTTTTAGGGGTGTTTGGTGTTTCAGTGTTGGTGTAAATTTTCATACTTTTATACTACTATGAAAAAACTCAGGACAGTGTTACACTTTTACTATTTTATGCTTATGTTTATTAAATGTTTTAGTGTTTAGTGTTTAGATGGTTACTGTTGCACCGAGGGACTGAGAGAAACGCAATTTCAATCCTGTGTATGTCCTGTACATATTGCAGTTCTGACAATAAAGTTGACTTTGACTTTGACTTTGAACATTCTTATCACCAGAGCTTAATGGTGAGAAGGCCTGAATCTCTAGCATTTGATGGGCCTGGTGAGAAGGCCTCAGGTGAGATGTTCCCCTCACAAATGTTTGATGGTAAAAAAGTGCCTGAGTTCTAATATCATTATCAGAATACCAGCTCTAGCAATAGCCAAACGACCAGATAAAGGCACTTTAAGATGTAAAAGATGCAGAAAGCTGTTCCACCAGAACATCCTCCACCTTGAATTTAGCAGCACACATTAAGTGTCGCCTTGCCACTGATGTGCGACTTCACTTGGCTCTTCTCTTGTTGGTTGTTCTCAGGCATAGGTCATTTGCCACTGTGACTTGTTTCTCTGCTCTGTGGGTGGGATCATCAATGTAAAGTGGACGGGGTCATAATTAACAGGTTATTGTGCTCGAGCCACTCCGCCTGTTGTGGTCCTTAAATGGACTTCAATTTCTTTAGCTTATCCCAGCACTGTTTATAAGTCTGGGTGTAGCCATGCTGCACCACCATCTCCGATGTCTTTCTGTAAATTCGCTCATGTTTTTTGGCGCCATCCAGCTTCTGAATCCTAACATCAACAATCCTAACAATTGTAACATCTGTTTATTTCCACTATATTAGGCTTAGTGTATTACTAGTTGATGTTTTTCTTAGTTAATTCTAGATGTTATTACTGTTTTTCTATTGCATTTGTTGTTGGATGTAACTGGGACCCCGTGTACATAATCTCGTTTTCATCACATGTACCACATGCGGTGCAAATGACAATAAAGACTCTCTGACTCTCTGACTCAACCAATAAAGTTGGGAAGGACTGTACCTCATCATTGGTCCATGGCACTATATTTGGAGCTTCCGTACCAGAAACTAGCAAAAGCGATGCACACTCAACACAATCAGAGATGAAATGAAGGCTCAGATGTAGTTTACAGTTGTGGGTCATCCAGTGATGTAGCTCCGCTGGCCAATCAATTGCTGCTCTCTGTCAATATCGTCACCTTGGAGAAGTTCACTTGGAACCACGAGCAAGATGGTCCCATAAAATGGGTTTAGTCGGGGTGGGTACTGGCAGTGGGTAGGTCCTTAACTGGTACGGTGTGGTGCGGAACCAATGAGGCAAAATGCCAATACAGTACTGTCTTTGTGGTGCAATATCAAACTGTCGTTTGTCTTTAAGAACATTTTTCCCAAAGTTGTATTCAACAAATGTTGATCTATGCATTTACACACATTTTCTTCCTTACTGAACCACACAGATCACATACTGACCCAAAGTTTTCCTGCAACCATGTCACGGCTCATTGGGAGGATGAGTGGTGATGGTTTCAGCTGCCGAAGCCTCCGCAGTTTCTGGCACCAGAGAGGACTGTTGTTTGTCTGTGAAATTGTACTGACCAACACCATCCAGCACCCAAACATGCAATGGTTGTGAATTAAAAAGCAAAAACTTGTTTACCGTAATTACTTGCAGTGTATGACCACGTTTGACCTGTAGGTGCTGCTGCTGCTTTGACTCAAAGAAATGAGTCCTGGAGAGAGGACACGGTCCCTGTGAAGACGTCAAGCAGCCCACTGTGGTTCGTTTGAGATGAACCTCAGCGAGAGCTGTCCTGGCACAATGTCTGGTCCTTCAGCCTCGCGTCTGAAGCTCAGCCGGGGGGCGAACAGTCCAAAGTCCTGGTGCTGGGAGACTCCGATGTAGCCAGTTGTATCCTAGCAGCCCCTCGACATGCCCCTTATTTTTCTGATTTAAACATTTGTTCAGTTACCTCCTAAAAACACAAAAGTTTCCCTCCCTCCCCTTCCAGTGGGAAAAGACCAGGTAAACCATGGAACTGATGAGCTCTTCATTTTAGATTTATTTTTTTTATTTTGTGAATGTTGAGTTAGTTTCCTGCTTTTTATTTTTCTAACTACAGTACTGCTGCATACTTTGTGCAACTGTTCTGATATCAAAATACAGATGGTCCCCGACTTACGAGCGAGTTGCGTTCCTCAGACTATCTCGTAACATGAAAATCTCGTAAATCGGGGACTACCTGTATATAGGGATGGGGCAGATCCGATCCAGTATCGGTATTGGTATCCGATACCAGCATTATTTAAGTATCGGATTTTCTGAGCCAGCCTGCCGACATTTCCGATCCATGATGCACTGCAGTTGTCTTCAAACTATGGAATGGATTTCCTGAATGGAGGCGTGTCTTATGAGCCCAGAGTAGTAAGACCCGCCTCACATTCAGGAAATCCATTTCCTAGTTTGCCCCTTGCAGCCAGGTAAAACGTGAGTAAACACAGAGGACTGAGGACTGGAGGACTGTGACTGTGGCTAACGGCTATTAACCAACTTTTCATTTTTGCTTCAGAGTCAAACAGAGTTTGATTTTTGCATGTCCGCGAACATGTCTGCTGTGTGGAGGTTTTTTACTCTTTTAACACCGCAAAGCAAGACAGCAGCGTGCAATGTCTGCAGCGCCGCTGTACCGAGAGGAGGGAGCCGCGTCGCGTCATATAACACCACAAACTTGATGAAACATCTGAAAAAGCACCACATGAAAGAGCACGACGATTGTTTAGCCCTGCGGGAGAAAGACGAAAGGAGCCGACAGACATCAATTCTGGACTCGTTCCAACCCCAAGGTAAACTTCCGCTGGACAAAGCTAAAGGGATCACAGAGAGAGTGCTAAACTTCATCGTAATTGACGACCAGCCGTTATCTGTAGTAGAAAACAAAGGGTTTCGTAGTGTGAGTCTCAGGCTCTCAGCTACTACCACACCACATTTTATCTACGGTACATTTTTTGGCAAATTGACTGAGTTGTAGTCAATTTTGTGTTGTTGAAGTTCAGTTGGCTGTGGCAGCCATCTTAAATTGGATGTACTTTAAAAGTCAACCAGTCGTAGAGAGCCCTTCAGTGATTATCTCTTGAAAGTTTAATCAAAATCTGTCCAGCGGGTCATGAGATATTTTGCTAACAGACGACACCATTGATTCCAAATAAATAACGTTGTAATTTTAAAGAAAGATCTTATGCATTCTACTAGTTACTTGAATATGCTTTGGGAATGAGTCTCAGCTACTACCACACCAAATTTTATCTAATTTTTTTTGTCAAATTGACCGAGTTGTAGTCAATTTTGTGTTGTTTAAGTTCAGTTGGCTGTAGCAGCCATCTTAAATTGGATGTACTTTAAAAGTCAACCAGTCGTAGAGAGCCCTTCAGTGATTATTTCTTGAAAGTTTAATCAAAATCTGTTCAGTTGTTCATGAGATATTTTGCTAACAGACAGATGCAGAATACAAACATAATTGTTGACTTTTGGAAGCATGTGATGAAAAAGAGACTGGGTGAAAGTAACTACAGTACTAAAAGCACCGGTAGTTACACGTTTTGTGTTAGCAGAATTTGCACCGCCAAGAGAAGATTAATCTTCTCTCTAAGTACAGTGTATACAAATACTGTTTATTTATGCATGTCCAAAAAGGCAACTTGAGTTAAGTTTTATTAATGTTGGATAAGTTTCTTAGTTACAATTAAATCCTGCTAACACAAAACATGTTTTTTTATTCCTTGCTTTAAAGTGGATATTAGTGACTGAGGCTGTAATAATTTATTACAGCCTCATACGGCACCTGAACGGTATCGGATCGGAAAAGTATCGGTATCGATCGATACCCAGTTTTACAGTATCTGTATCGGATCGGAAGTGAAAAATGTGGATCGGTGCATCCCTACCTGTATATAGGTATATATACCACACGAGCCGCCACTGAACACACATGTGCTGTAATGAACAGTTACCAAGCATTTCAACTATCCTAACACTTTAAAACACATTAAAACATTTATAAAAAATATCAAAAATTAATCTCTTACTTTGAGCTGCAGTTGTTTGCCTCCGCTCCGCTGCGTTACGTCCGAGCTCTCCAGCTTTCTGTAGCACCACGCAGTCCAAACCCTTTACAGGAAGGACTGTTAGTATGCTATCTTCATACATTTGGAGCCAGAAAAAGTTTTAATAAGTTTTAATAACTTACCGAAAGCCGTCTGCGCACGCCGCCAGTAGCTGCACCTGTTAGCCTAGCCCATCCGAATCCGCGGCTAGTCCGCAGTTACGGGCAGTCCAGTTTAGCTGCACCTCCAAAAAGGCTCTCGGCTTTGTTTCTCCAAGGTAGCTGGGTGTCCCCCGATATCTTCGTCTGCCAGGCAGACATGTGGCGAGCTCCAGGAACCTCTGATCGCACAAAGCCGGCTGCTCAGCTGGAGCCACGAGGCTAATGTTAGCTTGTTGCTACTCCGGTCCGGCTCGGTCCGGTCTGGCTTGCTGTTGCTTCACGTGGCCAACAGTGTCGTTTTCCTTCGTCCATCCATCCTCCACAAAATCACTGTTCCGCTCCAGATCATGTATCCGAGCGCAGGAACCTCTGATCGGATTCAGACAAAGCCAGCTGGCAGGAGCGAGACTACTGTATGTGAAATGGAGGTCACGACCGTATTAACATGGAAGTTGGAGGTCACACGGCATTCCCGGAAACGGCCGGAAGTTGCGCAATTATGAATAAAATTTATTATTTTTATAATTATTATAATTTATAAAGCCTTTAAAACAACCACAGCTGCAACAGAGTGCTGTACACATGAATTTAAGAACATTTAAACACAAAAAAAATATGTATTTTTTCTTCATATTTTTATTAAATATGATAACCTCGTAAATCCGGGACCTCGTAAGTAAGAGCGCTCGTAAATCGGGGACCACCTGTATTCAACTTATTCAGCAGAGAGGTGCCATGACCTATGACCTTTGGTGTTTATAACTTTTAAACTATTTAACATGTTTATTTTATTAAGATATTTATTTATTTTCATAAATATGGATCTCATCAACTACGGTACTTTAAAAATATTACTCTGTTTTACATTTGCATTTCCAAACTTGCTCTACATGACTTTTTATTTTAGTTTATGACTGTTTTATGATATTTCTAAATCAAATGTTCTTTGGGTTCGTGGAATGATAGACATAATTGTTTAGGAAAAACCACAATCACAGACTACTTTAAAATAATGATGACATTTATTAAAGAAAACTGTGACAAATAAAAAGAAAAACAACAACAACAAAACAAACAAAGTTGTACGATCACCTCAGATGTACAAGTCACACACACAAACTGTTTTCCTGCTAGAAATAATGTGTCATTTAAATCCGCCACAGTATAACAGCAAACACAAACTCAAGGCATTGATGTAAAATACATTATCCCCAGTGCTGGGCAGCACTAACCCAAAAATTAGTTCCACTATTTCTAAAGCACTAATTAAGTGGAGGAGACCCAGAGGAAGACCCAGGATACGCTGGAGGGACTATGTTTCTCGGCTGGCCTGGGAACGCCTTGGGATTCCCCCAGAGGAGCTGCTCCAAGTGGCTGGAGAGAGGGAAGTCTGGGCCTCCCTACTTAGGCTGCTACCCCCGCGACCCGACCCCGGATAAGCGGAAGAAAATGGATGGATGGATGGATAATTAATTTATTTAGGTCCACAATTTCAAAAGCACTAATGTCTTATGAAAATTAGGGGAAGCTAATTCTAAACCGCTAATTCTAAAATAAAACACCATCAGACAAGAAGCAAGTTTTAAGTTGTTTGTATTGTACTATAGACTTAGGAAGGTATTTATAATAATATTGTTTGTAATAATAATCATTTTCTTTGAGTATAACCAATAGACAGGAAGGTATTTATAATAATATTGTTTGTAAAAATAATCATTTTCTTTGACTATAACCAATAGACAAAAAATACACACAACAAAACAGACCCTGATTACACCCAAGAGTTCTTTTTTTTCTATTTTAAATCGGTTCTTGAATCCCGGATGATTAAAGGTCCATCAATCAATAATCTGGTAGTTTGTAGTTCATGATCCAGGGTAATATGTCCAGAAAAAAACAAATAGTTTGGTGCAATTTAAGTCCTACCGCACAGCTGTGGTGGTCCGGTAGCTTGCCAATGCCATCCTGGGTGGGAACAGGGGGTGAAAAAAAAACCTGACCTAAACAAGGTCATAAACAAAACAAAAAATAGCATTACTTTATACACAGGACTAAACTGTTATCAAAATTTCTATAGGCAGTCAACAGATTTAATGAAAAGTAACTAAAATGATCCTAAGAGGATGAAATTACAAAAATCAAAGGATTTATTTAATACTTTACGTAGATATATTCTATTCGGCCACGAAATTAACAAAAAAGAGAATGATCTTTAATCCCTAACACACCACTTTTAAATCTCAAATACACGGGCGTCTCGCCACCGCATTTATACATAAAAAGCAACCCAAATACATAAACTAACGACTCACCGTCGCGTGGTGTACACAGAAGACACAATAAAATCATCCGGCCACGTTAATTTGGCTTGAAACATCGGGGTTGTCTGCGGATTTATCCAAGTACCCAGCACAACCAGCTAGCCACAGAACTAGCCCTCGAGTTCACGACTGACCCGGAAGTTGTCATCAACATGGAATAGTCCATTTTTAGTAGGGGGATAAAGAAATCGACCGTTTTTTTATTGCGTATTTAATGATCGTTTTCATCGTAACTATAATTATTTTTATGTTAAATGTACATTAACAAGCAGGATCAATGTTAGTGATGTAGGTGACTGCACGGGGCGAGGCGGGGCCGGGGCCACTGCTGAAATGGGACCCCCAGGCATTTACCTACATGGTAGAGCCGAGTCTGTTCTCAGCTCTGCCCCCCTCACCCTCACACCCTTCCTCCTTTCTGCTGTTTACGGTGGGGAAAAATATAAAACAAGCAGCATAAGAGCTTGTAAATAAGTTTATTGGTTTTTACTGATAGATAATTAGTTATTAGCGGTACTGCATTTTAAATAAAAATAGCACAAATCCGCTTATGAATTATAAAAGTTAGTCAATTCACAAAAACGCTGACAAAAAGTTTAGGTCCACTGTAAGCGGAATAGCGCTTTAGCGCTCCCTAGCGTTCATCCGCCCATCTTTGATTATCCCTTACCTTTTGACACAAACTGGGAGAGCCTCATAGTTTGGTGGGGGATACATCAATGTAGCCGGACATCTGATCAGGACCCGCGGCAGACTCTCAAAGACTCTAAGTGCGCTGTAACAGTTTTATACCTTGTGGGGTGTATTGTGTGTGTGTGTGTGTGTGTGTGTGTGTGTGCGTGCGTGCGTGTCTGTGTGATGTCTTTGTTCAAGTACTATGACTTCACCTCATCTTGGGCAACACATGTTTTTTAAGTGCGAGGCAGTTCCTTGCACGGGAGAGGGATAACATTTCTTATTTGACTAGCCTGTTACATCTTTTACCAAGAAGGCTACAAGGTCATGTGAAGAAAACAAGTTTAGTTTTTTCACATAACTCTGTGCCTGATAAAACCTAATTTGCAAATAGTTTAAAGGTTAGCTTGACACTAAACTAAAATGTTTACTCCAGGGATCATGTGTAACTCACAAGTGTTGCAGAAACCATTAAAAATTGATAAACATTTAGTCAGAAAAACATTAATACTAAACTTAATTCATTCCACCCTCTGATTTTCTGACTAATTTTGAAAAATTTCTCCTGTCACCTCATAAGGCGAGTATATATCCAGCCTTGTAAAGCTACACACCAAATCTAAAAATGGACACAGTTCCCCTCACTTATAGTCTGTTCCCATTAACCCAATAATAATATCCCGTCTCATCCTAAGGCAGTGTTATAAACTAATCTAATTATATGATCCCTCCTTCAAAACAAAGCACAAAAAAATTAATTAACAAAGGAGGGACACTAATAATAATAATAATAATAATGAATTCAATTTATAACGCACTTTTCATTAATGAAAATTTCAAAGTGCTAGGACACTGCATATTTTCGCTCTAAAACTTTTCCTGTTCAATACATGTGAACACTTTGAAATCAGACAGCCAAACTCAGAGACTCAATCATAAGTTTTGGCACCATGGATCCGTTCATTGTGCATCTGAAGGGATCCCAATGGAGACTGCCAGGAAACGTGCAGAAATTGCCAATTAGCCAATCAATCTCAACTCCCACGAGTGTACAACACATTCACCCTTTAAAAACACCTAGGTATTTTTAAGGACTATTTTACTGTCCAGTCATACAACATCTAGCCTGGCCCTCGCCTTCCTGCACAGCTCAATTCTCATTTCCCTTCACTGCACAGTCTGGGACTTCTCCCATTGACAACGATTTCTCCGGTAGATTTTTGACCGGACCAATCAGAGAACAGAAGGGACGGAGTTTTTGGCCCCTAACCCACGCCCCCACCTGTCCCAGCGCAGCCAGCGAGCATTCGCATGTTCTCATTCAAAGCGATGCAAAGCAATGCAGGACTGTTTTATATGTGACACAAATGTATTAATTTCCCCTTCTTAATCCCTTATCTGGAGTTTTCTTTGGTTTTTTTGCCAAAAGTCAAGTGATCGCTCGCTCCCTCCTCCTCTCCCTCCGCTGAGTGAAATGAACAAGGAAATGACTGAGGTTGTCACGAGAGAATTAAAGAGTCCCATCAGATTTCCTGGTCTTCTGGTGTGTTGGACCAGCGATCCATGGTTTTATTTTATTTTATTAGAACGTTTTATTAACATATAAACACAGAATATCCAAAGGCAGCGAGAGAAAATTCAGCAGGAGGCGGAGCTGAAGTCAAGTTCAGAAGACCACGGGGGAGCGCGCAGCCAACGAGCATTCGCATGTTCTCATTCAAAGCGATGCAGGACTGTTTTATATGTGACACAAATTTATTAATTTCCCCTTCTTAATCCCTTATCTGGAGTTTTCTTTTCTTTTTTTTGCCAAAAGTAAGTGATCATCGCTCTCCTCCTCCTCCTCATCTCCTCCTCTCCCTCCGCTGAGTGAAATGAACAAGGAAATGACTGAGGTTGTCACGAGAGATTTAAACTCGGGTTTTAAGTTGCTGCCCAAGTCCCATCAGATTTCCTGGTCTTCTGGTGTGTTGGACCAGTGATCCATGGTTTTATTTTATTTTATTAGGACGTTTTATTAACATACACAGCAACGGCAGGGAGAGAAAATTCAGCAGGAGGCGGAGCTGAAGTCAAGTTCAGCAGACCACGGGGGAGCAGCCATCAGCAGAGGCCACGTCTCCAGCAAGAATTGTTTCTCTATAACAGAAAGTCCAGACCCTAGTCAGAAGCGAAGTGAAGGACAAGGGTCTGGTTTTAACCAGGCTATACAACATCCTGTTTCTGGTTAAAACATGGATGAATACGACCTGTTTGCAGCACATACCACTCCGTTTATAAGCTGTCCACACATTTGTATGTCATAGGTCAAAACATGATACTTTCACACTGTGGTTGTCATAGTGTTATCATTAGGGTTGGGCATCGTTTGAATTTGAGCGATTCCGGTTCCGATTCTTCGTTTCAATTCCGATTCTTTTCGATTCTCGATTCCGATTCTTTTTGTAGGCGGGGTTAAAAAAGACATGTCAATTCAATTCAGTTCAGTTTATTTATACTGTATAGCTCCAAGTCACAACAGAAGTTGTCTCAGGGCACTGAACAGAAACAATCAAATATAAAAATAATAAGTTAACAGAAACTTTAATATTGTAAGAGGCGGTGAAGAGACGACACAGGAGACGGGACGTAAGTCTTCACTTTTAATCAACTCCTACTAAACTGGCGGGAAACCACCCAACACCGCCTTATATACCAACACCATATCCGGTCCTCTGGACCTTTCACAATAAAAGCATCTTGTAATACATTCGGTCCACTGGGTGTGAGTAGAGCCCCCTAGTGGTCCACCACACACGCCCCCCTAGAACACCCAGTAAGGTCCATCACTAGTCCCGCATTTTAGGTTTGATCAAACGACCCGAACGGCTGAACCTGGGCCCTGCGGAACCAGTCTGATGAAGCGGGCTACGAGGGGGGTCCACAGAAGATTCGGGCTCCAATGGACGTTGAGAGTAGAGCCCCCTAGTGGTCCACCACAATATAAAGATAATGGTAACACTATTTATCTGAGGAGACTACTTTGAGTTTAACTCCATGTTATAAAAAAGCTACAGTAGTTAGCCAGAGTTATTTCAGGATGAAATAATTTGAACTTCTGTTTGAATTTAATGCTATGAACTTTTTCCTTTTTGTTACATTTACTATGAATTTCTCACAGGGCAGATTAGAGCCAACATGGACTCACCAACATATATTATTATTATTATACATATAATATTGTCCAGTGTCTGATGCTGCAGTCATGTTACTGAGCTCCCACTGATGGGCTAACCTGGTTCCACCAGCAGCAGCAGGATCTTCAGACAGAACAGCTGGTGGGATGTCCTGGTATCTGCAGCCCTCTCTCCATTTGTTTCTTCATGGACATGGAGCTGTGAAATTATGTTGTGCCTCTTCCTCAGCAAAACGCTCCTCCAGTGGAGACTTTCTGGACAGACTGCAGGAAGTTCCTAAACAAACAACAGGTTTATCAGTATTATCAGTAAAAAGAGATTATTAAATCATTTTTAAGACTGAGAATGTGTACAATTATTAGCTCTGTTGTTATTGCCTAACTAACCTATTCAATAATTCTTCAAACTGTGACATTCACTCATAATGGAATGAAAGAGAACATAAACAGAAATTATATAATACTGAAAACTAGAGACATTAAGACATTTTAAAAGACACAGAGAACTTTAAATGGATTAAGAATGTTAATAAGTGTTGGATTTGAGTGCAATGTAAGTGCAATCCATGGTTGAATTCACATCTGAAAAGGGATGCAACCTTTTCACAACATATGCTGTAACAGTTCTGTGGCACTCTTCATTCAGTTACACTGACGTTTTTACCTTGGACAGTCACTGGTGAACACTGTGAAGCCATTTCAGGTCGTTTGTCTAAGAAAAAAATACAAGCTAACGTTAGCATCGTGTTTGTATTTGAGCTGACTTACCGCTTTAAGCGGAGTATAACTTGTTAGCTGCCTTAATGTTGGTATGAGATGTAGTTTATAGTTTATTTATTTACCTGATGGAGCCGAAGAGGTAGCGATTAGCGAAAAGTTCGGCGGAGCGTTTTGCAGACGGACCACTCTGTACTTCCGGTCGGATACGAAGCGAAAATAATCCGGTGGAGCGCGTCAAAGACGGGACACTATTTTACTTCTCCACCCTCCTTTGCATGATAGAAAATTATTGCAAGTGCTGCACTGACCTGACTGGTCATTTTATTAATTAGTAAGCTTTCGATGATCTCGGATGCACACTTCCGGTGGATTCTTCTTCGTGGGTTTCGGCGGCGGCTACTTCCGGTCGGCTAACTAGCATCAAACATAGGAATCGCAAATTAATATTTTGAACGATTCCGGGAAAACCGGACAGTTAGTCCCGGTTCCGAACGATTCTCGATTCTCAATGCCCAACTCTAGTTATCATATTTCATCACTTCAGGTTTTTAAAATAAAAAACTCAAGGAACAATCAGAAATGTTCCAAACTCATTGTCACTTCACGATGGATCTTCGTGGCTCCACCCTCTGGAACAGCTTGCGCTAAATCACTGTTACATGTGACACCCGCAATTTATATGTAGTTTTATTCGAAGCACGTGAAAGATTGTTAAGCATTTCTTCTAGCCGTCTTTTTATTCATATCTTCTTGCTAGGCAGACCTTAAAGTTACGATAAGGTCGACGCACTGGAATGTCACATTCGTTGGACACCTTCTGCTTACATTCGTCACTAGCAGGACTGATTCACAGGACATTCGAAGCCATCCTGTTTTTTGTTTGTTTGTTTGTTTGTTTATTGTTTGCACAAAAAGAAACGACACACGTAAAAGAAAAGTTTTTAAAAAATGTGCAGGAGAGGTCATAAAAACCCTAATTGGGCTTACAAGCGCACCCCCCCCCTTCTAAAAAAATAAAGAAAAAAAATCATAAGAGCTTTATACATAAACTTACATCTTACTTTAAACACACACAGTTACATACTAAAGCAAAAAATAATAATTGAAATTAAATACATTTAAATTGTCAAAAAATAATAAAATTATAAATAAAATTAAAAAAAAACTAATGTGTTAGAAAATCTATAAAGTTTTTTTAAACTTTCTTTTGAATACAGATAATGTTGTACATGATTCACTTAATTGTTTCAAACTGTTCCACAGCACAACACCCTGATACATGAATGAAAATTTAGCAACAGTGGTTCTACAGAAGGGTATATGTAAATCACACTTCCTTCTTGTAGAGTATGAATGATAATAAGAATTGAACTCAAATAAATTATGAAAATATTTAGGTAAAGAAAGTGGAATACATATAACTTTATACATTAGGATTCCTGTTTGATACTTATTCACATCATAGATTGTAAGAATTTCTAATTTTTTAAAGAGAGGTGTGGATGGAGCTAAATATGGCGAGTTAGTGACAATTCTTACAAAAGACTTTTGAAGTTTATGGATTGACTGCAAGTAAGAAGGATAGGTACTAGCCCAAATTAAATTACAGTAAGAAATATGGGGATAAATTAAACTATTGTACAAAGTCAATATAGTACTTGTTTTTAAATATGGTTTAACCTTTTTTATAATACCTAAAGATTTAGAAATCTTCTTATACACTGATTCACAATGATTCTTAAAACAAAGTTTCTCATCAAGATAGACACCTAAAAACTTTGTTGATGAAACATTAGAAAGTAAATGTTTATTAATATAAATTTTAGTTTTTTCTGGATTGTAATTTTTATTCTTATTCTTAAATAAGATGAAATTAGATTTTTTAACATTAAGTGATAGTCTATTTAACTGAAACCACTGAGCAAATTGACTGAGCCCATAATTTGCCTTATCAATAAGTGAGTCAAAGTTACCATCAGCAACAAAAAGATTGGTATCATCAGCAAATAAGATAGGTGTCAAAACACTAGATGCTTTTGGTAGATCATTAATGTATATGAGAAATAATAATGGACCCAAAATGGATCCTTGTGGAACTCCACATTTTAGGACATCTCGCTTTGACAATTTACCATTAAAAATTACAATTTGCTCTCTGTTGTGTAAATAATTTTCAACCCATTTCAGAACCTTATTTTTAAAACCATAACAAGACATTTTTGATAACAAGATTTCATAATCCACAGTGTCAAAAGCTTTTGATAAGTCCAAGAAAATTCCTAGAGCATATTCATTTTTCTCAAAAGCAGTTGAAATCTTTTCTCTAAGATGCAAGAGAGCCATATATGTAGAATGATTCCTTCTAAAGCCATACTGATGCTCATACAAAATATTGTTGGCATCAAGATGCCTCAAGATTCTAGAGTACACCAATCTCTCAAGTATCTTAGAAAAGCACGGGAGAACTGATATGGGGCGATAATTTGAAAATACAGATGGGTCATCAGCTTTAAACAGTGGGATGACCTTGGCAAGTTTTAGATCTTGTGGGATAATACCAGATTCAAGTGACAGGGAAAAAATAAATGTTAACGGAGCAACAATTATAGGTGCAACTTTTTTGATAACATAGGCTGTAATTTCATCATGGCCAGCAGAAGAGTTTTTAAGATTCTTAATGATGTCAAGTATTTCTAAAGGTTTTATTGGATCAAACGTATTTAAAGAGGGATAATTTTCATTTATGAAATCAGAAGGAGAACCAGAAACATTATCAATATTCTTTGCAAGGTGTGGTCCCACATTTATAAAATAATGACTAAATTTATTTGCAATTACTGTTGGATCTGTTATGATTGAAGTGCCATTCTGAAATGTAGCCTGGGATGGGGTAGAGGCATTTTTCTTATTGAGTAGTACTTTTAAAATATCCCATGTAGTTTTTGAATTATTTGATGATTGAGTAAATTGATCGCTATAGTAATTTCGTTTAGTATTTCTAATGAGGTGATTATAATTATTCCTATGATTTTTGTATGTTGCTAAATTTAGAGGACTTGGGTTTTGTAAATATCTTTTATATAACTTGTTTTTCTTTAATGCAGATTTCTTAAGTTCTGGAGTAAACCATGGTTTGTTAAATTTTACAGAACTTCCTTTACCTTTAGAAATCAGAGGAAAACATTTGTCAAAAACGTAACGAAATTTTGCATAAAAAATCTTATAGGCCACATTCACATCAGAAACTTCATATACTGTTTCCCAAGACATATTTGCAAGTATACTTGAGAAGTTGTTAATGTTACTTTCATTGAAATTTCTAAAATAAATTAACTTTGATTTATTTGTGGACTGTTTGTTAATTACGGAAGAAAACTGAAAAACAGGAAGGTGGTCTGAAATATCAGTATAAAGAATACCAGATTTTATAACATCAGTCAATGCATTAGTAAAAATATTGTCTATCAATGTAGAGGACTGAGGAGTTATTCTAGTGGGCTTACAAATGAGGGGATAAAAATAATTTGAAGACAAAATATTTGTAAGGTCATCTATGTGATGTTTGTTTTCATTCAAGAGGTTGACATTGAAGTCACCTAATAAATAACAAAGTTTACCCTCTTTAGCAACAAGTTCTAAGATATCTGAAAGACATTCTTTGAAATTGTTTATGTCTATATTAGGAGGACGGTAGATACATCCTACAATCAATTTTCTTTTCATAGATTGAACCTCAATAAAAACACATTCTGTATTACAGCCATGAAACTTCTCTTCAAAATCAGATCTCTGTCTGAATTCAAGGTCCTTTTGAACATAAAGAGAGACTCCTCCTCCTCGACTTCCTCTACATCGGTGAACAGCTGTGTAACCATCAATATTAAACAGTGAATGGATTTCATCATTTAGCCAAGTTTCGGTCAATGCAATTATTGTGAACGTATGGTTCAGTGATGCAAGATAATGGTAAAAGTGATCATAGTTTTTTGAAAGACTTCTTATGTTAAGGTGGAGAGAAGAAAAGGTGTTGGACATTTTACAAGATGCAATGAAAGAGTTGAACTGATTTTCATTAAAATAATTACATGTAGAAGGATCGTAAATATTAGACTGGTTTCTGTCATAGGTGTTTGGGTCTATTGAAGAATATTCTGATGAAAAGAATAAATCAGGATTAAAACAGGTATTATAAACCTTATCATGTTGTGGCTCAAAAGAATGAAAAACCAAATTATTATTAGATGTTAAGTTTGGAGGGTCACTACCAGAAGTTACATTAGTACATAAATTAATTTGCATTTGCTTCTGGGAACATGGAACATGATCTACCATAAGATGAACAGAAAATTAAAAACATGGTTGTGAATGCCTGGGCAACAGATTAATGATTATCCTCCTCATTTGAACCCATGTGCCGCTCTCTCGTAGGACGCTCACTCATGGGTCGCACTATGAGTCTATCATAATTCAGATAGGCCCATTCTCCTCTTGCTCTTGCAGCTTTCATCTCAGGCAGAAGTTCTTTACGCTTTTGACGCACGGCCTCTGAATAGTCCTCGTTGATGTAGATGTGTGAGCCTTTCAGTTTGTTTGCTTTTGACAGGATGAGCTGTTTGTCTTTATATCTATAGAGTTTAACTATTATTGGTCTTGGTCTTTTGTCACCATCCTTCATTGGCTTTCCAAGACGGTGTGCAGAATCGATTTCAATGTGTTTTTGATCGATGTTCAATTTGCCATTTAGAATTTCTCTAAATTTTTTCTCTGAGTCAGGCCATTTTTCATTTGGTGATTCTGGGATACCATCAACTATAATGTTGTTCCTCCTGGAATGGTTTTCCAGATGGTCAACTTTGGCCATCCATTTGTTGTTCTCAGCTTTCAGAGTCTCTGCATTAGACTGAAGATGTTTGACAGTGTCAGTAGTCAAGGCCTGTAAAGTAGTTTTCAGTTCATCAACTTCTTTTTGAGAGTATTCTAGGCTCCTTTTGAGGTCCTGTACTTCTCTACTCAAATCATCGTAGCGTTTGTTGTTGGAATCATGGATCATTTGCACAAAACTCTTGAAGTTGTTTTCTTGTTGTTTAATTAGGTCATTATAAAATGATTTTTGTTGATCCAAGAGGTCACGTACAGTTGAGAGAGAAACAGTGTCCTCATCACACTTTTTGGTGGCATTTTTC